>JAVJIF010017524.1:0-106992 GCA_038442645.1 Agave tequilana
CGGTCGACCGGACCGGTCGACCGGAAGCTGTAACGTTCGAAAATTCGAACGTTGGGCGTCGACCGGGGCCGGTCGACCGGCATGCTATTTCTGGCATAAATTCTGTAAACGGCTAGTTTTCTAAATTGCCTATAAATACCCCATTTGCAAGAGTTTTTCTCTAAGTTTTTTTGTGCGAATTTTTCCATTCTCTCAGGTGTTTTTACAGCATCAAAATAGGTTTTTGGATTCAAATTGAACAATCTTTTTGGTGTTTTCATTAGGGTTTGAAAACAAAGAAAGGGTTTTGGAAAAGCTTTTGAATTGAACTTCTCCATCTGATTTGATTTATTTCCCAAGATTTTCTTTGAGTTGCTGGTTTCAAATCCCTTGGTTTTCTCCACACTTGAGCTATAATCTACTATTATATCTATAGGATATTTGTGTGGGAGAAGAAGTTGTTTGTGGTTGTTTTGTGACCACCAAGTTGTAACCCAATCCTTTCTTAGCTTTGTGCTTTGGGTTGTATCCCTCTAGTTGAGAGGTGATCCTTGTATTGGTTGGTGATTGGGAGTTTGTTGTATTGGTTTGATAATTAGCCTCAAGGAGGAGGTTGTGATTATTGGAGTTTGCCTCAAGGAGGAGGGTGTTGGTTGACTTGATTGTGCCTCAAGGAGGAGGTTGTAAAGAGAGTTGGTACTCTTTGTAAAGGGTCCTAGGTGGACGAGCTAGTGGAAATCCTTCGTGTGTCGAAGGCGGGGATGTAGAGCTGGGTGCTCGAACCTCGATATCATATCCTTGTGTTTGCGTTTGATCTATTGGCTCTTATCTCTCTCTCTTACTTTGTGCCTTGCATTTACTTACATTGCTCATTCATATTTGCTTGGCTTGGTTGTGTGCATCACTTGTTGATAGCACTTGAGTGTAATTTGCATTAAGTTTTTAAATTCCCATTAAGTACACTAGATTAGCATTGTCACCTATTCACCCCCCCTCTAGGTGACTTTTCATATTTATTACGATTACTTCTAATTGTAATAAATGAGGAGAAATGGAGAGAAGATGGAGGACATCATAGTGATGAAGAAATTGCTCTGATCCCTCACATCAAAGTTCGAGCACGTAGTGGCGGCTATTGAGGAGTCTAAGAATTTGGAGGAGATCTCAATAGAGGAGCTTTTGGGATCTCTCCAAGTTCATGAGCAACGCATGCTAAAGAAGACCGGTTTCATAATTTTGAAACAAGCATTAGAGTCAAAGTTTACTCTAATGATCAAGGCTCCATAGTAAGGTCGTGGTTGTCGTAGAGGTAGGGGACGTGGTCCCCAACACACGAACCACTCAAAATCAAGTGGTGTTCCAAGCTTCAGAGGACGAGGACGAAGCAATCGGGGAAGATTTACACCTGGACGTGAAAACAACAAGAACGTCCAATACTACAACTGTCAGAAATTTGAACACTATGCCTCAGATTGCTAGCACAGAATTGAAGATCTTACTAATCTCATCGAAGCAACAAATGATGAGGGTAATAACTCTACTCTTCTTCTTGCTCATGATGATTCAAGTATTCAGAATGATGTTTGTACCTTGACTCGGGTGCTAGCAACCACATGTGCGGAAAGAAAGAACTTTTCATAAAACTCGCAGAAGGAGTTCATGGAAGTGTGAGCTTAGGAGATTCTTCAAAACTCCCCGTTGAAGCCAGAGGGAAGATCAAAATCTACCAAAAGGATGGTAAGTCCGAGTATATTTTCGATGTTTATTATATTCCTAACATGAAAAGTAATATTCTTAGCATCGGTCAATTACTCGAAAAAGGATATAAAGTATATATGGAGAACAATCATCTTTGGTTAAAAAATGTAAAAGAAGGTCTTATAGCTTGTGTTAAGATGACAAGGAACTGCATGTTTCCCATGTATCTAAACACGAAAGTTGAGAAGAGTTTTCAAGGACTCATGAAGAATGAGTCATGGAGGTGGCATCTTCGCTTCGTCCATCTAAACTTCAGCGACCTGAAGCTACTATCTACGACACTGGTACGAAATTTACCAACAATCGATCCACCAAGTCATACTTGTGAAGTTTTCATAATTGGCAAGCAAGCATGACTTCCTTTTCCCAGTGGAAAGTCATGAAGAGCGGTGATACCATTGCAACTTGTTTATACTAATATATGTGACCACTAGATCCCATCTCTTTAGGAGGTAATAGATATTTTTTTTACCTTCTTTGATGATTTTCAGTAGACAGTTTGTGGGTGTACATTCTTAAAGAAAAATCTGTCGCCTTTACTACCTTCAAGATTTTAAAGCTCTTATTGAAGTGGAGAGTGGTCACAAGCTAATAACTCTCCAATCTGATCGAGGTGGTGAGTACACCTCAATATGTTTCAAGAATATATAGGGAGCAAGGCATAAGAGGCAGTTTACTACTGCCTACACGCCACAACAAAATGGCATTGCAAAAAGAAAGAACTGCACTATTCTTGACATGACAAGAACTATGCTCAAAGAAAAGGGGCTACCGAAGTAGTTTGGGCGGAAGCTATTGCATGTTTAACCTAGTTGCTCAACCGGTGCCCGATGAAGCAAGTGATGGGCAAGACTCCTCAATAGGCATAGAGCGGCTACACGCCTAATGTCGCACACCTACGAATTTTTGGGTGTGTTGTGTTGACTGAGATTTCCTGCACACAAATATAGTATTTTAGTTTTAAGAATAGATGTGCAAGTTCTCAATTCTAATCCGCGGTAGCAGGCTATGCGGGTCGTGATCCTCAGGGAGGGACTGCGATGGAAGCGTTAAGCAAGTTTCTCTAAAGTTTTTATTTTTATTAGTTAAGTTAGAAAGATAGAGGTATTTACAATGGTCGGAAAAAGAATATGGAGATGAGTTATGATTTAATCTACAAAAAGAAAAGAAAAGAAAAAGAAAACTTACCTCTTCAGTCTGCTTACCGTTTGAAACGTTGCGATAATTTACCTTTTCTTGGAAGGCGTACAAGCTGGCATATAGGATCGTCCGCCTTCTTAACTATGGAATAAAAAGCAACTATGAAGACCTGTTCATCGCCATAGGCCATCAAGGTTCCTTCTTCGGCTAGGTATTCTCGGAGCAGTTGGATCTCATGGTGGGCAAGACATTAGAGAAAGAAACAATGTCATAAAAAATAGAAGAACGATGATAGAACAAAGATAGAGACACAATAAAACAAAATAGAATAAAAAGAATAAAAACAAGCTTTGATTTGACTATTAACAATGGTGGAAAATTACAACTTACACCGGCTGTCACCATCAGTACAAGTGGATCCCTTCCTCCATGAATACATCATCTCCTCTCAGCTTTCACAAAAAAAAATAAAAATTTACAATGGAAGAAATAAAATCTAAACTACAAGAAAACCTAAAAACCCTAACTTTTGGCCCTCTGCTGGAACGCTGGACCACTCTGTACG
The DNA here is from genome assembly GCA_038442645.1 of Agave tequilana. Classification (NCBI taxonomy): domain Eukaryota; kingdom Viridiplantae; phylum Streptophyta; class Magnoliopsida; order Asparagales; family Asparagaceae; genus Agave; species Agave tequilana. Next base: position 3,443 of record JAVJIF010017524.1, read on the forward strand.
TTGCACTGCAGGGGTATTTATAGGTGCAGAAGGCCGAAGAGTCCCGGATGAAGTAGCCCACGAAAGTTGGTCCATGATGTCATCAACTTTGCCGCAGAAACTGGGATTTTGCCGTGGAATTGCGGCATTTCTAGGGAATCTGGCTACGCGCTTTGGTGCGTGGCTTCTTCTGGTCCGTCCATCTGGGCGCTTGCTTCTGGAAGTGTGATCCTGGCTCTTTATTCTGGATTTTCGAGATAACTTAGAAATCAAGTTACCTTGATCTGAAATCCCAATCTTTTATCCACGAATTTCCTTCTTATCTTGGCTTTTATGCTCATCCTGCAAGAGTTTAGGGTTGGGTAGAATTCTATCCTTCCCTCATCTTTAATAATTGCAACTTTAGCCCTTGTGTATTTGCACTTTGACAATTGATATTTGCACTTTTGCACCTGGGCTTCAAACATGGGCTTGGATCTGGGCTTTTGGGCTCTTTTAAGCTTTATTTATTATTAAAATAATAATTCGAGGCCTGCACACAATAAATAATAAAATATTAATAATTGTGCAGAATTAAATGAATAAATATGAAAATGTGATGGTAAATGTTATGATAAAAATGCACTTTTGACTACCATCATGTTGCATATGCTCAAGTACCTGAAGTTAAAGAAAGAAGCTTAACAATCATGGTGAAAAAATACATTTTCATCGATATAGCGAGGAGTCGAAGGCATACAAGCTCTACAATCTATTAACTAAGAAACTAGTGGTTAGTGGAGTCGTTGTTTTCAATGAAGCTAAAGCATGGAGTTGAGCAATGAAGAGACTGCCAAAGAGCAACCCCATGGTGAATGAACTTGACGAGCCCCTACAAGAGGTTCCACCACCAGTTTACACCCACCATCTCCTCAACATGCTGCACAGTCTCCTGCAAGAGGTTCTCCATCTTCTGGGGAAGGTAGTAGTAACGAATCCTCCGTGCAACAAGGTCCAATCAAAATGAGAAGCCTCAGGGAGGTCTATGAGCAGATAGAAGAAGATGGAGAAACTAATTTCTTTTGTTTATATGCCGATCATGAGCCTCTCACTTTCCAAGAGGCTAAGGAAGAAGATTGTTGGCGATCAGCAATGAAGGAGGAAATGCATGCCATCCAGAAGAACGACACATGGGTATTGACAACACCTCCACAAATCACAAGACAATAGGTGTCAAATGGGTGTACAAGATCCAACACACAACAGATAGTGAAGTTGATCGGTACAAGGCGAGGCTTGGAGCGAAAGGCTACAAACAAAAAATACGGCATCGACTACGAAGAAGTCTTGCACCAGTTGCTCGATTAGACACAGTGATACTATTAGTTTCACTTGCAGCTCATCACAGTTGGAAGATATATCATCTAGATATCAAGTCAGCATTTCTCAATGATATTCTTGAAGAAGAGGTGTATGTACATCAACCATAGGTTTTCTAGTAAAAGGGCAAGAAGACAAAGTATATCACCTAAAGAAAGCCTTGTACGGCTTAAAACAGGCACCACGGGCATGGAATGCCCAAATTGATTGTTATCTTCATCAAAATGGCTTCACCAAATGTCCTTATGAGCATGTCATCTCTACATCAAGAGGAACCATTAAGGCGAATTTCTAATAATTTGTCTTTATGTTGAAGATTTGTTATACACAGGAAGTAGCGCCAAGATGCTTGCTGAATTTAAGGAGGCGATGTTCAATGAATTTGAGATGACGGACAATAGATTGATGTCCTATTTTCTTGGTATCAAAGTGAAGCAACAATAAGATGGGATATTTATATCTCAAAGAAGTACATGAAGGAGATTTTGGAGAAATTCAAGATGAGTAACTGCAACCCAGTGAACACCCTAATAGCCACAGGAATGAAGCTATCAAGAGAAGGAATTGGAGATTTTGTAGACTCGACTCTTTTCAAAAGTCTAGTTGGTAGCGTAAGGTACTTAACGATCACAAGGCCCGATATTGTTTATGGAGTCGGACTTGTGAGTCGATATATGGAGACACCGAAGGAGTCTCATTAGCTAGCTGCAAAGAGGATTCTAAGGTATATCAAAGGTACACTCAATCTTTGTCTATTTTATACTTATGGTGAAACTGTAGAGTTAGTAGGCTATTCAGATAGCGATTGGAGAGGTGACCAGATGAGAGAAAAAGCACCACTGGCTATGTCTTTTATCTTGGGTCAACTACATTTTTATGGACCTCAAGAAGTAAGGAGTGTGGCCTTATCTTCATGTGAAGCAGAGCATTTGGCAGCTTCATCTACTGTGTGTGAAGCTATTTGGTTGCGAAACATTTTAAAAAGAGTTGGATCATCTACAAGAAGAAGCGACTGTAATATTTGTGGACAACAAATCAGCCATCCAACTTGCAAATAACCCAGTACATCATGAGAGGAGCAAACATATAGATACACGGTTTCATTTTCTAAGAGGCCATGTAAAGCAGAACCGTGAGCTGGAGTATTGTCATACTATGGAGCAAGTAGCAGATATTTTCACTAAGACATTGTCTATTGAATCTTTCAGAAGGCTAAAATAAATGCTCGGTATGAAAATATTTTGATTTGAGGGGGTGTGTTGGAATATCAAATAAAATGTCTTTTATGAGATTACTTTGGAAGTAAAATAACACCATAAGGTGAAGAAATGAAGAGTCATCATCATCATCAATTAGGAGAAATGAAGAGTCATCATCAATTGAAAGAAATGAAGAGTCATCATCATCTTTAATTAGGAGAAATGAAGAGTCATCATCAATTGAAAGAAATGAAGAGTCATCATCTTCAATTAAAAGGAATGAAGAGTCATCTTCAATTTGAAGAAATGAAAAGTTACCATGAATTGGAGAAGTTAAGAAGTCATATATGCATTATTGTCATTTGTTTATGACATTAAGTTAGATGATTGGTGTTTTTGTAAGTTTTTTTCTTTTAAACCTATAAAAGGCTAGTGTACCTCTTTATTTTTTCAAGAAAGTAAGTAATAAAGAAAAGTTGAATAAGATCCATTCTCCACTTAAAATTTTAGATTATAGTATATTAGTCCGTAGACTAATATGCAACACTCTCTCTTGCTTCTGCTCTCCTCTCACTGCTATCAGGTAACCAAAAAAGTTGTGATTTTTTTTTTCCATCTTAATGCACACAATAGCTCATGTTGTTGATGCCCATTAATTTTGATTTAGTGTTCTGTGTTTGTCTGATGATTTTCACCATTTTTTTCCGGTTCTGTTGAGAATTGCAGTTTAGGGTTTGTGTTTGATCACAGTTTGAATCTAGACCAGATAAATAGGCAAATGAAAGATTGGGTTTTTTTTTTTCTGACTGACCCCCCTTTTTGTTCTTGTGATCAGTTGTCTAAAGCTTTGTGCATTGCATGTGAAAGCATGACAAGTAGTAGCTCTGTGATTATTAAAATTTTGTAGATATGCTAAAAAAATGTCTTTAATGTTTGTGATTTGTTAGTAGTTGTAGGTTTTACGCATGCAAGCTTTAATTTGTTGTGATCTTTGGAAGGAAAGAGGTTTAGATGACAAATACTAAATTTGTTACTGTAGGGGTTACACATGTAGAAAGTATTGTGTTTTCAGGGGCTCTGAATCGGAAAATTTAGCATCTTATGTGAATGGGCGGACACTCCAGGGCTTACCTGGGGAGATCCTAGGAGATTTGGAAGGCTAAATTTTATTATTTGTTTGGGGATTATTAAAGGATATAATTTATATATCTAAATATTGTCACTGTATATGTGATGCTATTAATGTAATTATGAGAAAATTGTGATGAGTGTGATGTGTATGTGTGTTCATGTATGTGTGTGACGAGTGCGCGCGCGCGCGTTTGTATGTGTGTGTCTGGTGTTTGTTATCATGTGCGCGCGCGTCTTGTGGATCGAAAATTCATATTTTCTTTGTATTTTTGTGTCATGTGAACCGAAATTAATATTTTTTTTTTCATGTCTAGACTAAGTAAAGATGGAACGAAAATGGACTCGTGCTGATCGGTTAAGTACCAATATGAGAAAAGTGTACAGGAGTTTATTTTGTTGTTGAGCTGATGACAATCCCAGCCGTATTAATTGTCTGTGCATAAGATGTGGTTGTGCTGATAAAGTTATAGTTGAATTATAAAGAGATCATTTATTCATTATGGAATTGATACAAGTTATACAAGATAAATATGACACGGTGAGAGTGCAAGAGAAGATAGACTTATTAATTTAAGTGATAGAAGATGTGATGAAAGAAAAAAATCGATTGAAATAAGGATGATAAATTAGAAAACATGATGCATGATGTAGAAGAATACTTTGCGGATCGCCGACACTTATTCAAGAGTTTGAAGAATGATGAAAAGAACTTTTATATATTGGTTGTTCTAACTTCACTAGATTGTTTGCCGTATTGAGATTATACAATTTGAAAGTGAAAAATGGGTGGAGTGATAGAGTTTTACGGCCTTACTTAAACTCTAAAAGATATGCTTTCTGAGAACAATGAACTTTCGGATCATACATATGAGGTCAAGAAAATTATGCGCTCTATGAGTATGAATTACAAAAAGGTACACGCTTCGAGTTATATTACTTTGGACAGTCAATCATTTTTCAGCATACGAAAACTTGTCAGGATACAGTGTGAAAGGATACAAGGTATGTCATGTATGTAAAGAAGACATATTCTCTCTCTAATTAAAGCATGAGAGAAAGACAATATACCTTGGTACCCAGAGATTTTTGGCCATCTTACACCATTGTCAGAGGCTATGGAAAGCTTTTAATGGATCTACAGAAGAAGAAAAAGCTCAAAGGCATTGATCGGTGAACGAGTATATCAACGGGTGAAACATCTCAGCCAAGTTGTGCAAAAGAAAATATAGTTGAAAAGAATGTGTGAAAGAAGTGATCAATAGTTTTGATCTCCCATATTGAAAGTGTTTGTTTGTGACACACTATCTTGATGTCATGTATATTGAGAAAAATGTGCGTAATTTATTATTGGCACGTTACTCAACATACCCGGTAAGACAAGGATAGAGTCAAAAGTTGATTGAATTTGATTGAAATGGGTATATGTGAGTAGTTAACACCAGAGCAGGAGGAACAAAATACAAATTTACTGCTAACATGTCATACTTTGTTTAGAAAAGAGAAAATAGAATTTTGTCAGTATCTTGCTGGGATTAAAGTGCCATGCTGTTACTCATCAAATATTCAAAGTCTCATGAAAATTTAAAGCTTGTTGGCTTGAAATCTCATGATTGTCATGAATTGATGGAACAGTTGCTACCGATAGTTATACGTTTTATACTTTTGAAACATGTTCTTGATGTCATTACCCAACTTTGCTTTTTCTTCAATGCAGTATGTTGCAGGGTAATTGACCCTGAAAAACTGGAAGAGTTGTAGAAGGATATTAGGGTTACATTGTGTGAGCTTGAATTGTATTTTTCACCTTCACTTTTGATATCATGGTACATCTAACTGTTCATTTAGTTAGAGAGATTAAACTATATGGTCCGATCTTCTTAAAGTGGATATATCCATTTCAGCGATACATTAAAATATTAAAAGTATGTGAAGAATCATAATCAACCTGAAGTATGCATTGCTGAATGTTACATATATGAAGAGGTAGTTGAATTTTACAGTTAACACTTAACTAATGTTGAAGCCATAGGACTTCTTAAGTCTCACTGTACTAAGAGAATAGATAGCAATGGTACAAATGGACTTTGAATGATTACTATCATTAAGGATTATTGTGTCAAGCACATAGATATGTCTTGAATAAGAGTGATAAAATACAACTTATGTAAATGAGCATATGCACTATATAAGGCACATCAATCCATGGATCAAGGAGGGAGAAGTGAGTAAAAGATGAACATAATAAATCGTTCATTAATTGGTTCAGAAATCAAATTAGTGCTTAATTAACAAATTCACCAAATTGTGTTTCTAATATTTGGAGATGATTAGAGCATGGACCTCACACGATTGTGTCATGTTACTATGAGTATTCTATAAATGATTACTGTTTTTACACAAAAAGCATACGATGATAAGTGTATTGTACAAAATAATAGGGTAACTTTAGTGGCTCAATCAATGCATATTTTTAGTGCCAAAAACAAAATTTTAATATTTGCAAGCATGTCATACTATGGGGGTAATGGAGGATATATGAGAGCTAGATTACACAATATTTTGTATTCCAGTATAAGTGGGTAGAGAATAACCATAACACCAAACTCAACAAGTCACGAATCATTCTGGTTGACCTTAATAGAGAGGGTCATAAAAAGCACGCATTCATATTGGTATTACAATTATTTTATATCACAGATCTTGCGATAAAAATGATCTATTATTTTCTTGACGAAGCTAAAAATACTATTGATGGTGATGACGACAATAATACTGGAGATAAGATTGATGAGATCCCATCCTTTGCTATTGGGTTAACAAGAGGGGATAATATTGATATTACTGAAGGTGATGATGTCGAGAAAGATATCTACATACAAGACAATCAGGAAGGAATATTGATTGAAAAAGCTAGTAAAAAAAGAAAATATAAAGGTTTATCCATTAAACTCAAATTGTTTCAATATCTTGTATTTTTTTAATATTTATGTTCATTAGTTGTTTCTTGATATTAATTTTTTCATTAATAGCTTGCATTTTTGAATACTTGTTTAATTTTTAATGTTGCTAATATTTTTTTTTATTTTTTAACAGGCAAATGGATCCATCAAAGGCGAGTGCAAAATCTCCAAAGAGGAGGACTCGAGGCCCACTCGCATGCAAGACCTGACCTGCTCTTAGGGAGAAACCAGGATATATGACTTATTGTGGAATTCAACCATGTAAATATTCCTCTTGGTAAGATTGGAGAGAAATTTGAGAGATATGTTGATGCATTGCTTGTGAGAAAATCCCTATTGACATTTCTGATTGGCGTTCGGTTTTAAAGGAGTTGAAGAATAAGCTTAGGGATGATATTTTATAAAAATATTTAAAATATGCAATTGTCTATATATTTATTTACTCTTTTATAAATTTTTAAAAATATTTTTGTTACTTATTGTAGATTGTATTTGAATTAGAAAGAAAGCGCAAGAAAACAAATTGAAGACGCTAGGAAAAAAATGGAGAGATTTTAATAATTATTTGACAAAGTGTCGCGTTAACAAAGATTTAATTGAGAGTTCACCTAAAATGTATGATTTCATTGAGCAAGTATTTTGAGATAACTTTGTAGAATTACATAGAACTCAAGAGTTCCAGATTAACAAAACATAAGACATAAATTATTTTGTAGTTAAATTATTTTATTTTAAATTTAGTAAATATTATTAAATAATTTCTTAATAGGCCGAAAGTAGAAAAGATGGATCTTCAAAAGAAATTTAAATACAAACATTTGATATCACGCAAAGGATATGGGCGTTTGGAGGAAGATATGGTAAGCATATATTTATTTGTTAAATTTTAATGTATACATGTTATTTTATAGATTATTATTGATATCCTTGTACATTATTTTATACGACAACTTGCTAAGAAATGATCAAAGGATGATTCATCAGTCTATACAATTTTTCGACATGAATTGTGAAAAGTTACTAGGATAAAAAAAGATGGTGAATATATTAATACAGACACACAAGTGTAGGCCCAAAGGCCCATCACTCTAGTTTTGATGTTGATTAACTCATATAGTTATAGTACTAATGATTTTGTGTTTATATAATTTCAGATTTACTATCAAGATCTTAATAGGTGCTTAGCTTCAACAAAGGAGCTTTGGAGCTAACACATATAGATTCAAGAGCTCGCGCGTCAAGATCGCATCTAGAACTCGGATGGAGTCAAGCTCTTTGAATCGTGTTTGGATCGAGTTGGCTTGGAGAAAGAGTTCTATAAGAAGACTTCGTTTGTTTAGTTTTAGTTTGTGTTTAGATCTTATGTAAGATAAACTAGTATTGATATGCTCAAGTTCACACACACACACACAAGTTCAATACATTTGATTTTCGGTGTAACCAGTTTTGGATTTCAAGTACACATATATCGGATTTTCTCGGTCGACTAGGCGGCCGACCGTTCTGCTGATCTGCTCGACACCTTTTTAGATTTCTTATCATAACTTTTTATTCTTATATTCAATTAATATTATTTAAATTGCATTCAAAGATAACTTTCAGGTAACATTTCTTATTCAATAATCATTTTATGATTCAAAAGTTAAAGATATCAATATTGGGTTGAACTCTGTTCTTATTCTGAAAATAGTTTACAGTTTTTAATTTGACACCTTTCAGTATTTTATTAATAACTTTCTACTCCGAAATGATATTGAGTTGAATTAAGTTGCATTAAAAGAAGACTTAAAGAGTTACAAATTATCTTTGTATACATATCTGAATTCTAACGTTTTAGGTTTAAAAACTGTGCTCAAATTGACTAACAGTCTGCCAGATTGGCAGTAACGGCTAGCTCTTTTAAAAACTATTTTAAAACATGTTTCTTTTAAAATGAGGAATGTTGAATTTTAAGGTCAATTTCTTCCTCTTTAGACCTGGTAAAACTATTCTAAAAGTATTTTTCTAAAACCTATATAATGGTCATTGGGATTGAATATTTCACAACAACTAATTCTATTGAAAATCTAGTTTTTGCTTTCAAAGAGAAAAGTTTCAAGTTTGCTTTTGTGCTCTTATTTTTAAAGTTTTATTTGAGCTTTTTTGTTCTTAAAATCTCTCTTTCTGATTTTCACTTTCACTTACATCCTTGAGTTTCAAGTTTACATTTTATCTATTGGGTTTTTGTAAGAGAGTTGCAAAGAGAGTGTTTGTGATCTCTTGATCACCAAGATTTTCAAGAGCTATTCTTCCCATCTTTTCAAACGTTTTGCGGCAAGTTTAAAAGAAATTTTTGAGCCTAAAATCTCTATCTTTTATTTTGTTTTTTAAAGTGTTGGAAAATTTAAAGAAAGAGAGTCCTTTGGAATTGGTTTTGATCTTTATTTCAATATCTATCTTATGCTTTTCCCAAGTGTTTTTCTTTGTGATTTTTTTGCAAACACTTTATTTTCTCACACTTAAGCTATCATATCTAATCCTATCTATATGATCTTATTTTTGTGGAAAAATTATTTGTGGTCTATTGTGATCACCAAGTGTTGTGATATCTTCTTTGCTTTGGCTTTGTACCTATCCCTCTTGTGTAGAGGTGATTATGATTGTTGTTTGATTTTATGCCTTATCCCTCTTATATAGAGGTGATTGTTGTTTGGCTTTGTGCCCATCCCTCTTGTGCAGAGGTGATTGGGTTTTAGCTTTGTGCCTTACCTCTTGTGTAGTGGTGATTGTGTTGGAGAAAGGACTTGTGTACTCCTAATCTTGTAATTGTAAATTCCTTGGTGGAGGTTCCCTTTGTGGGAGGTCCTATATGGACATAGTGAAAATCCTTCTGTGTGAAAGTGAGGACGTAGAGCAGTGACCCTAACCTCGAAACATATCTCAGTTTTTGCATTTGATCCACTATCTTTAAATTCTATCTCTCTTATATCTTGCATTGCTTTATATTGTTCATATCATACATGATAGATATTGTTTGTGTGTGCCCATACTTGTGTTGAACCAAGAGAGCTTCATATAGCACCTCAACTCTTAATTTAGAGGAATTTAGAGGAGTAGCTTACACTCCTGATATTAGGTTTAACCACCTAGGAGTGAGATCCTGAATTGCTAATCTAGATTTGTATTTGCACACATATTGTTTATACACTCATGGATTCCTTGCCCCTCCCATGTATGATGTTACCAACATTAATATGTGGAAGCATAAGATGAGTATATACCTTAAATGCCTAGGAACACATGTTTATCTTGCCACTACCAAGAAATCTTATCTTGGTAATGACAAGCATATAGAGGCCAATACACAAGCCTTAGTGGCACTTAGGCATACACTTAGCAAAGGTCAATTTTCTATGGTTTCAGATTATGATTCCGCTTTTGCAGTGTGGAATACATTGATTTCTCCCGAGTTTCAAACAACAAACTATGTGGAGAAGGTATCTAGTGGAGATGAGTCCGAACAAGCTTGCTTCATGGTCCAAGGAAACGACTCAATTGAGGTATATTCGGATACTCAACTAGATGATAGCGCTAGTTCTTTTTGTGGTGATAATATGGATGCACATGTATTAAATGAAAAACTATCTATATTTTGTGAAAACTTACTTTCAAAGTACAAAGCTTTGAAAAAGAAGAGCTTTAAATTAAAGAAGAAAATGAAAGTTTATTTTCAAAGCTAAATATGATTTTACAAGAGAGGGTTGAGATTTCAAGTGAAAGAGACTCCTTGAAAACCAACTTGACCTTGTTTTAAAGAAAAATAAAATTTTGAAAAATAAAAAAATTGTGATGATATTTTGAAGAAAAATGAGGTTTTATCTTCATAACTTGAAATTGTTTTAAAAGAGAACAGTTCTTTGAAAAATAAAATTGCTTTGATTTCAAAAGAATTGGAATTTATTTCAAAAGAAATAATTCTTTGAAAAATGATTTAGCTTCTCATTCTTGTCATGACTCCATTGTTGTAACAACTATTGATAAGAATGCATGCTCCACTTCTTCTTCAAAATTGAAAATAATATTTGCATGTTGAGGAAAATTGTAGATTATTTGGGTTGCACTTTGAGCCAATGTGCTATGGATCACAAGAAATTAGAATTCATATTTTGCAAGAAACATGCACTACATATTAATGCACACAAATCACGGCATACACATGTTTCTAAGTTCACACACATGACATCATGTATGCTCATGTGTACACTTGTATACATAGTGATCGTAAGGGCCACTTTGCAAAGTTTTGTTATGATAGAATACATAATTCAAATTTGCAAACAAATTTGTTTGGGTTAGGAATGATGCTAACCCCATGGACCTAAGAAAGTGTGGGTACCAAAATTCACCCTATTGTATTTGATGTAGGTATAGGTTCTCACTTGACGTGAGGGTTTTTGGTGCCTTGATGGTTGATGCGTTTGAGCATGATGGACACTACATTGGATGCATCACCTTCAAGGATATTTGGGTGGAAGGACCACCATGATTTGGAGACCTAAGATTAGCCTTATTGGTTTTGATAACTATCTCTAACTCCCTATTATGTTTACATGCTTTTGAAATCACCTGGAGGGGGGGGGGTGAATAGGTAATAATGCTAATCAATGCACAAATTTAAAATGAGATGATGCCACGATCACTCAAAGCAAGATTAGAAGCCGAATACCCCGTGAAGGGCTCTGAACTCCTTCATCGTGATTCCTCTAAATAAGAGTTTGAGGTGCGCAGTGCAATCTTGTTGTAAGAGTATTGATCGACAATATAAGAATGAATGGAAAGCAAGTAAATAAAACAAGTAAACAATCGCAAACACAGAGATTTGTTTCGAGGTTCAAGCACCCAGCTCTACGTCCCCGCCTTCATCCAGAAGGATTTTCGATTCATTAGAACTTCCACAAAGAATTACAACCACTAGGGAGTACCCAACTCCTCAATCACACTCCTTTAGTCCAGAGGTAGTGGAGCCACAAATACAATAATCACTGGATGATCAAAAGACCACAACTCTCTCTTGAAAACTTTCTTTACAAAAACCCTAGAGAATAATATATAAGATTGAAGCTCAAGGTTTTATAAGTGATATAAAAACAGAAGATAAATTTTAAGAACTAAAAACTTTCAGAAAACTTTTGAAAATAATAACCCAAAATTTAAACAAAAGCTCTTTCTCAAGAAAACTCAAAACTTTTGATCTTTGAATTTGTTGTTGTGAAACCTCTACTCTAATGACCCCTTTATATAGGATTTAGGAAGAGTAAACATAGAAAACTTTTATCTGAATAAAAGAGGAAGAAATTAACCCTCTAATACAGCTAACCATATTTTTTAAAACTTAAATACGTTTTAAAACATGTTAAAATCAGCCTCCAGAAAATTAGCCATTACTGCAAATCTGACAGATTGGTCAACTTTGAGCACATTTTTAAGATGTAAACGTCCGAATTCAGAATTAGGTATATAGGAATAATTTATAGATATTTAAGTCTTCTTTTTAATGCAACTGAAATCAACTCAATATCATTTTTTTATTAGAAAGTTATCAATAAAACACTGATATGTGTCAAATCAGAAACTGTAAGCTATTTTCAGAAGAAGAATAGAGTTCAACTAAATATTTGATATCTTTAAATTTGAATCTGAAATTATTATTGAATAAAAAATTTAGATCTGAAAGTTATCTTTGAAATGCAAGTTAAATCATGTTACTTGAATATAAGAATAAAAAGTTATGATAACAATTATAAAAGGGCGTCAAGCAGATCAGTAGAACTAAAACTGGTTCAAATCTAAAACTCATATATGTACTTGAAATCCAAAACCGGTTAAACTAAAAACCAAATGTATTGCATTTGTGTGTGTGTATTTGAGATTCAAATGTATATATACTATTTTTTAACAAAACAAACTATATAAGTCTACAAGCAGGAGTCTCTTATAGTTGATGTTGAACAACGTTTGAGCTAAACCCTGCTAAACCCTAATATCTCATGCTTGAGAACTCTTGATCCATCAATACCTGTATCAACCTGAAATTCATTCTTTAACTTCTATTAGTACCAAATAGTTTTTATATGGTTTGTGATCATCAAAACATATAACCCGGGGATTGTAACTTTTGGGCCAACAATCTCCCCCTTTTTGATAATGACAAAAGATATAAGCTGTAAAACAAAATATAGAACGGAGGTAAAAGCTCCCCCTCAAATGATGCTCTATTTTATCAAGTTAAAATATGAAAACATATACATATATGAACATGTACAAAATACGAAACCTATATGTATGAGATAAACATGTACAAAACATGAAACCACCAATACTTCTCCCCTTTTTATCATACATCAAAAAAGGTTAGGAAATAACCAATAAACAATATATGCATATATGCATACATAAACTCAAATATCTCTTCCCTTTTTTTCAATTCATCAACAAAGGGGTTAAGGGAAAAACAATCAATTGTCATATCATCAAATCTTAAAGATCAAAACTTAAGTTTTTTTTTTATACCAATTTAAAATTTTTGATAAACATATTGATACCAATAGAAAAATATTGATACCAATTAAAAATAAAAACCAAACTTTTAGATAAACACTAAAATCATTTTGCAATAAGGATATTAAATAGAAAATAATACTAATTTAAGATCATTGATACTAATATTGAAAATGTTAGCATATATCAAACCAAAGTATTTTACATCATAAATGATGGGAGTAAGATACCAATTTGAAATAAAAACTGATACAAATTGAATTTACAACCAATACCAATTTTACATAAAACCAATTTAAAAACAAGAATTTTCTCCCCCTTTATGAAATACTAAAAGAAACAATGCATAAGCTTGTAATGGATACTAATGAAAAATAATTGATATGATGAACTAATTCAAGCTTACCAAACATAATTTGTGCTTTTTCAAATTTTTTTTAAAGACATGTGAAACAAGCACAATCAAATCATATATATGTATGTATGGATATACAATTGAAATATGAGGCATACATATATAGAAAACACATATGAGTATACAAACATATAAAATATCAGTTTTGATACCAATAAAAATATAATAAGAATCAAGTGTATAACTCATACTTACAACCCTTATCATGCACAAGTTTAAAAAATATTCAAGAAGGGTATACAAGGCATGGTAGCCCATCTAACCGCCCTTAAAAGGTAGGGGTTTTCAAAAATTATGATTTGAAAGTAAATAGGTATAATTTGAAAACTCTACCATTTGAAGAATATAAACTAGTTTTAAAGATATTTTTAAAAACTAATAAGAATTCCTTCAAAATATGAAACCAAATCATACATCGCATGAAACATGAAAATCACATAATAATTGACACTCAAAGTCTATAAAGCACATATAAGCTCATGAAATAAAGTCATGAGTAAACACCAAATATAGAATGTAAGAATCATGTAATCAATAAAATCATGGAAATAAGGCATTTAAGCTCAAATCAAATTCCTTAAAACATGAAAATTTGAAAATCTAATTTTCATTAAATTAATTTAATCTTCAAGGCATATGTTGTACAAACTAAAGTATACATACATATCCAAACATAAACGAGTCCACAAAAGTATATGCATGAAGGCAAATGGCTCAAGGATGTATATGTATAGCTAATAGTTTAGACAAAATAGACATATACATGAAGTTTAAACATAAACATTAAAACATGTCAAAAAAAATGGAATACAAGTCAAAATATATGAATCATCAAAACTAGGCTACACTAGTTCGTCTAATAAGTACAAATAAGCAATCAAGCACAAACATATAATAATCTATTTGTGGCTCACTAGTTGTACAAGTATATATCCAAGTTTTAATGAAAACTAACATCTAAACATGTAGTCAAAACATGAAGCATAGAAATCAAGACATGAAGTGCAAATGTTTAAACAAAACTCATATGATCATTATGTAAATAAACATGCATTAGATCTATGATATACACAATAGTTAAAACAAATGTGAGAACACAAAAGTATAAGTCTATATTAAACATGGGTGATCTCAAATACTAATCATGCATATCACAAATCTAATAATCATGATATTTAACATACTAATCATGAAACATCAAAACATGCTAAAAATGAATAATATGAAAGCATGTAAACATAATGAGAGTTAGAGATTGTTACCAAAAACCATGAGGGTACTTCTCTATGTCTCCAATCGAGGTAGTCCTCCCACCAAAATTCCCTTTGAAAGTGATGCATCCAAATTGTCCTTTTTAAGCTTGGAACGCATCCACCTCAAGGCACCATCACTCTCACGTTAAGTGAGAGCCCACGCCTACATCAAATAGACTAGGAATGGATTTTGGTACCCATATTTTCTTGTCCTAATATGTTAGTGTTTCGAACCCAAACATGATTATTCATACTATTTATATGATCATAACAAAATTTGGCTAAATGACCATTCCGGCCACAAAAAGTACATTTATAAATTCTTTCATATTTAAAAGCATAATAAGCATGTGGTTTATGAACATGTGATTTGTGAGCATGGGGTGTTTTAGCATGATTGACATGTGATGTGTTGGCATGATGAACATGTGGAGTTTTAGCATGTGATGGTTTATCATGTTGAACATGTGAAGTGTGCGTGTGTTTCTTTGAAAATATTTCTTCTAATTTAGTATTATTAAATGCACATTCTTTTAAAACATTTCCCAAATCATTTATTTTAGTTTTTAACATAAAAATCTCATTTTCATCAATTTTAGGATATTTAGCTTTGCATGCAACTTTATAGGCATCAAAATCTCTTTGTGTTGAAATAAGAGTAGAAGATAATTCATCCTTTTCTTTTGAACAAATAGCAATTTGATTTTTAAGCATTTCATTTTTCTTTTTCAATTTTAAACAATCTTCCTTTTTAGCATCAAAACTTTCTGAAAGTTCAATGAAAGCTTGTAATAACAATTCTTTACTTATTTCATTATCATCATCATGTGGTTCGGTAGTTACCTTAGGTGTGTTTGCCATGAAATACACATTGGCCGTGTCAACTTCATCTTCGGATTCACTTTTCGAGTCCCAAGTAGCTTTGTACACCTTCTTTTCAAACAGCTTCTTTTACTTCAAGGAGGAAGATATTTTTTCTTGAAATCTGGACAATCGGCCATCTTTACTAGTGCATGAATGAAGATATGAAAATAGTGATTAGCAATTTATAGGATCTCTCTAAGGATGTGAAGCCAAAAACTAGAGTCCTACCTCTGATACCAATTGAAATCACCTAGAGGGGGGTGAATAGGTGATAATGCTAATCAATGCACAAAATTAAAATGAGATGATGCAACGATCACTCAAAGTAAGATTAGAATCCGAATACCCCGTGAAGGGCTCTGAACTCCTTCCTCGTGATTCCTCTAAATAAGAGTTTGAGGTGCCTAATGCAATCTTATTGTGAGAATATTGATCGACAATATAAGAATGAATGGAAAGCAAGTAAATGAAACAAGTAAACCAATCGCAAACACAGAGATTTGTTTTGAGATTCGAGCACCTAGCTCTACGTCCCGGCCTTTCACCGAGAAGGATTTTCGATCCACTAGAACTTTCACAAGGATTACAACCACTAGGGAGTACCCAACTCCTCAATCACACTCCTCTAGTCCAGAGGTAGTGGAGCCACAAATACAATAATCACTGGATGATCAAAAGATCACAAACTCTCTCTTGAAAACTTTCTTTACAAAAACCCTAGAGAATAATATATAAGATTGAAACTCAAGATTTTGTTAGTGATATAAAAATAGAAGAGAGATTTTAAGAACCAAAAACTTTCAGAAAACTTTTGAAAATAATAGCCCAAAACTTAAACAAAAGCTCTTTCTCAAGAAAACTCAAAACTTTTGATCTTTAAATTTGTTGTTGTGAAAACCTCTACTCTAATGACCCCTTTATATAGGATTTAGGAAGAGTAAATATAGAAAACTTTTAGCTGAATAAAAGAGGAAGAAATTGACCCTCTAATACAGCTAACCATATTTTTTTAAAACTTAAACACGTTTTAAAAACATGTTAAAAATCAGCCTCCAGAAAATTAGCTATTACTGCAAATCTGGCAGATTGGTCAACTTTGAGCACATTTTTCAGGCTGTAAACGTCCGAATTCAGAATTAGGTATATAGTAATAATTTGTATATCTTTAAGTCTTCATTTTAATGCAACTGAAATTAACTCAATATCATTTTTTATTAGAAAGTTATAAATAAAACACTGACCGGTGTCAAATTAGAAACTGTAAGATGTTTTCAGAACAAGAACAGAGTTCAACAAAATATTTGGCATCTTCAAAATTTGAATCTGAAAATTATTATTGAAGAAATTTAGATCTGAAAGTTATCTTTGAAATGCAAGTTAAATCATGTTATTTGAATATAAGAATAAAAGTTATGATAACAATTATAAAAGGGTGTCAAGTAGATCAGCAGAACAAAAACTGGTTCAAATCTAAACTCGATATATGTACTTGAAATCCAAAACCGGTTAAACCAAAAACCAAATGTATTGCATTTGTGTGTGTGTATTTGAGCTTCAAACGTATATACTATTCTTTAATAAAACAAACTATATGAGTCTACAAGCAGGAGTCTCTGATAGTTGATGTTGAATAACGTTTGAGCTAAACCTTGCTAAACCCTTATATCTCATGCTTGAGAACTCTTGAGCCAATCAATACCTGTATCAACCTGAAATTCGTTCTTTAACTTCTATTAGTACCAAATAGCTTTTATATGGTTTGTTATCTTCAAAACACATAACCTGGGGATTGTAACCTTTGGGCCAACAGTTTTACATGAATGTTTTTAGCATGTATTGGTTTTCACGTTTTCCATGTTTATTATGGTAAATGTAATATTAATTAGACTTGAGATATACATAAATAATATTTGAGATACACCCATATTTATATAGACTATTAGTTTTGTATTCTCATTATAGTTTAGCTATTGGTGTATCTTAGCTCTAAAGCACGTGCATTTGCCCTAGTGATAATGTTTGTTTGTGATTTTGCACTTCATGTTTTTATTACAGTTTAGATGTAATTTGCATTAAAACTTGTGCTTATACTTGTACAACTAGTGAGCCACATTTGATTATTACATGTTTGTGCTCTATTGCTCATTTGTACCCTTTAGATGTACTTGTATAATATTTGGACACATATATTGCATAAATATTATAACATTCCTACATATATTCTGTAATGAATATTACAAATAACTTGTCTTAATGTCTTAATTCATGCGGGGTATGATACGGAGAAGATAATTAGAAAATTTATCCAATTAAATTCAAAAGTTCAAAAGAAAGGGGATCCGTTCAAAAGAAAGGGGATCCATTCAAATTCAAAGGTTATAGAAGCTATCTTATCTGAAAACTAGATATATCAGATAAGATAATATTATCTAATTTCAAGAGAAAAATGGATTATTTGAAGACCCTATATATTTCACTGAAGATAAATGAATATCTTATCAATTCTAGAAGATAAACTGAAAATCAAAGAGGATAAATGGATAGAGAGAAGATCAACGGATGAGATGAAGCAATCTAGATTTAGATTTAGGCTAGATACTGTTTAATATTTTAATTATAACTTTCACCACCAAAGGTCAAATCTGATGATTCAAGATGCTACAAAAAGAAGACTTAAAGGTTACAATTCTTCTGTTGACCACTCGTTCCAATTCTATCAGTTGATAAGTGATATTCAGCAATCAACACGCCAACAGCCTGCAGATCAGAATTGAATTTCTGGATAAATCAAATCAAGTTTGGAGATAAGGGAAGAATTCAAATTCAGAAATATCCAACTCTTCCTATCTTCATACACGTTCTATCCCTCTGGTTTTCTCCTATAAATACCCTCATATCTCGAAGGCAGAGGAGGACCATCTCAGAGAGAGCTTTAGTTTAGGTTTTTCTTTCTTCTTCAATTTAATTTTTATTTTTTATTTTATTTTTAGGCTAGAGAGAGTTACATGATCAAAAGAGAGGAAGAGTTATTGTAGAGTGACACTATTGTAATCTTTTCTTCAAGAAACTTATATTGAAGGTGACAATCAATGAGGTTTCTCACTTTTCTTCATTGTGCTCGATCTCGCCGAAGCCTTGCTTTCCTTTATTCTTTCTATTACTTTGCTTTACTCCATGCTAAGGTAAATTTCATTATGGTTCAACAGTAGAGGTAAATATTCTAATTTTATTTCTTTTTATTTTTGATTTTTGCATCAACACTTTTCTTTATCTCTTTTGTTTCTTTTTCTTTTATAATTAAAATAAAACAACACCACCATCTCTTCTTGTCACGCCCCGCTTCCCAAAATACGGGAAAACAGAGTCGCGACGAGAGTCGGTGACGTATATATGCGAGGTAAATACTCCACGTATACACGCTAAGCCTAAATTAACCTGAACAATCTATAAATCTAAACCATAATATTAACGATCACTGCAATAATACATATAATGACTACACATGATCCCAGATGAAATAATGAATGAAATAGAAGCTAAGTGTGATATACAGGAATCAAAGAATAATAGCAAGAATAAAGAAATGCAAGAATACCAGAGTCAAAAGGGAGAGCGTCCAGCTCCTCGCAAAGCGTACCATCTCGTCGAACACCTGCACAATAGAAACAAAGCGTCCAATATCTGGACGTGCATATCCAGGGTCGTCAGAAAGAGACCTGGTGAGTGTGTGTGTAAAGATGACTGCTCGTGCATATAAACAATGTGCATAAAATAATAACAAGAATAACTGCAGGCATAAGATGATTAAATAACATGATAAACAAACAACTGAATAACAATAACATGACTAAGTGTGCATATAAAAAACAAGTAAAACCACCATAAACAAACAGCTGATGTCTAGATGTGTATCCTAGCAATATCACTAATCTGGTATATAAACCTGGTCATGGTGACAATCATATGTCTATCATAGTGATATCATAGTGAAGGTCAGTCACAATGCATTCACAGTTCATTATCATTTATTATGTTAGCGAACACCAATTGCCACCTGTAATAGACACATCCCATACTACGCCTACTACACGTGTCAATCAATATCCTAAATTTATTGAAATTAATAGAAGAGACATTGTCCATGCTTTAGGTGGGTTCCTTACATACCCGGAACCACGGCCCAATCACCTGGCGCTGAACCAGGTCCTACCGCTAGGTAGTCAATAATAATAACAATAACAATGTGTCAATAACAATGACAATATGAACAATACGGGATGTCAGTCATCCCCCGAAACCCTGCAGTGGAACCGTATCTCGGCTGCGCAACCTGTATCCTAGGTCCACCCAAAATACAGACACTGTCTCCTCCATTAATTTCCCCAAATCCCAGTGTAAGTTGTCAATTTACATTATTATTTATAACAATCAATATTCATGTCATTTCGATTATTGGGACGATACAGTAACAGTAACAATATCAATGTAAAAATAACAATGTGAACAATATTACCGTATAACCGGTAGAACAATAAAACAATGAATGTGTTACGGTCTGACAATATTTTTCTAGTAATTTTCAATAACATGAATCAATACTACAACAGAATTAGATAATACTCAATATCCAGTCTCATCTGGAACTGATCAATATCACAAACACCTATACTGTATATAACAATAGCCGATCTCAATAGTCATCATGAACCTAGCCTCAATAGTCATCCTGATCGTCAAGTATCAAACCATGTTAAGGTATCTGATACGGTAACCTATCACCAATCTATCTGTATCTCAATAACTAAAATAACAAATTGTAAATCACCTAGAGGGGGGAGGGTGAATAGGTGATAGTGCTAATCTAGAAACTAAATGCGAAAGAATGCGGAAGCTAAAACAAATACGCACAAACACTTAATACAACCAACAAGTGTAGCCGAATTCCCGTGAAGGGCTCTGAACTAACTCCTCTTGATTCCCCTAGATAAGGTTGAGGTGCTATATGAAGCTCTCGTGGTTAAGTACAAGTGAGGCACACAAACACAAGCCAGCATATAATGAATATACAATATGAAATAATGTAAGGCACAACACAGGTAATAAATGATATGAATGAATGATGCTATGCACAACACAAATAAAGAGAGAGAGAGTTAAGAGACAATGGATCAAACGCAAACACAAAGATATGTTTCGAGGTTCGAGCCCCTAGCTCTACGTCCCCGCCTTCACCGAGAAGGATTTCCAATCCACTAAGGAGTACCGAACTCCTCTCTCAACCTTACAATGCTACCGAGGCAATACAACCACAATCCACCTCTACCGAAGAGGGATAAGGCCCGTAGCCAAACAACCAAAATCACCTCTACCGAAGAGGGATAGAAACCAATACCACTCCGATCAACCTCTACCAAAGAGGGATATAACAAAACAAGGAGGGTTTACAACTTGGTGGTTTCCTCAACCAAAACAATCTCTTTTCCACAAAAACAAATGATCCTAATAGAATAGGATAGAAGATAGCTCAAGTGTGAAAAAATTAGGTGTTTGGAAACAAAAACTCAAAGAAATAATCTTGGGAAACTCTTGAAGATAATGGAAATGAAGAACAAACACAAATCTCCAAAAATTCTATTTCCTTTGATTTTTCCAGAAACCTAAAACAATATAAAGATAGATCTTTTTGGCACTTAAACACTTTTGAAAACTTATTTTTAAAACCAGAGAATAGGAAAATTTTTTCTCTTGAAAGTCTTAGCCAAAATCCCAAAGAAATGGGGTTTATATAGGCCAAACCCTAAAACTAGCCGTTGGCTGAATTCTCAGCCAAAAGCGGCTGGCGGTCGACCGCCCGGTCGACCGCCAACGGTCATAAAAATGACCGTTGGAGACTTGCGGTCGCCCGGCCGATCGACCGTAGAAAAACAGAGAGCAGAGCTCTCTGGTCCGGTCGACCGCCCGGTCGACCGGCCCAATTGCCTGGCCAACGTGCACAGGCTTGTGCACGTCGGTCGACCGATAGGTCGACCGGCTCTAGAACACGGTCGACCGTCT
Organism: Agave tequilana; assembly: GCA_038442645.1. Lineage (NCBI taxonomy): Eukaryota > Viridiplantae > Streptophyta > Magnoliopsida > Asparagales > Asparagaceae > Agave > Agave tequilana. The sequence goes on from JAVJIF010017524.1 coordinate 25,194, forward strand.
CGGTCGATCGCCAGCGCCTGGCAGCCAATATTCTGGGTCAGAAAAACATGTTAAAAAATATTCTAATAAATCTTATAAATCTTCTAAAAATCCAAAAAAATAGTTTTAACATTTTGCATTGATATATAAACATGTGATAAAAATTTCAACTCAAATATCAAGCAATTTGAAACATTTTTGTGTCTTATCATTTTTACCAAAAACCAAAAACTGTATTTTACCAAACTTGAATTTTCAATAGGAAATCTGATTTTTCCTAAAACTCATTGGAATACAAAACATGATATTTAAACACATTTAAGCATGTTGCATATGGACATAAGTCCAATATACATGAAACATATATATATCATAGTTTTTGTCTTTAATCCAAAAATATGTTTTGTTAAAAATACCAAAACATAAAACGTGTATGTTGTGCACTTGAGCATATCAACTATTCTTATCTTTACACATGGATCTAAAACACACTAAACTAAACTATGGATACCTAAGTCTTCTTGACGATCTTCCATCTTCAAGTCGACTCGATCCAAAACTTCGTGATCCACGAGCGAGACTCCAACGAGTGCAAGGTATGATCTTGATGCTCGGCTCTGGAATCACCATGTGAGGGCTTCAAAATTCATCTTGTTGAAGCAATCTCCAACTAATATCTTGCTAAATGATCTGAAACTAAAATCACAAGATTATTAGTAAATATAACTACATGAGTTAATCATCATCAAAACTAGAGTGGAAAGCCTCTGAGCCAACACAAATGTTCTGATATATCTAATCAGATCTCCACACTCCAGTCTGATGAAAATCATCACACTCTCACTTCTATCAAGGTCAATCACAGGATCCCAAGGTCAAGTAACATATCAGATATATATCTAAGATCTATCAGGTCAGGTCAATCCAATCAACTACTATTCCCCAAGCAATATGAAATCTAAGATCCCTCTATGTCTGTAAATCAACACCAACAAGATTTCAATACTCAAACAGTACAATCAGTGGTAAAATCGGGAATTACTCATGACTATTAATCCAACTAACTCAATCATATCAAAACACTAATCAAGATCCAATAAAAAGAGTGTAAATCCCAGATCAACTCCAACTCTGAATAAGTCCACGAACCGATTCAAGCATCAACGTAAGATCACATCTAATATGACCTCAAATACCCGAATAAATTCTTAACTGAATTATCTCCGAATCACCGAATAAGGAATATCACGTACGATAATTGTTCAGATAAAATATAGATCTTAAACCGTAATCACGAACTCATCCAACATAAGATCCACCAAGTATACAGTCCAAGCTCCTATACAATTAGTCCCAGTCTGAAACGGTAATCATCTCTTCATGAAATGATATAACTCTAATATCTCAATGTTCAAATATCAGATCCATATACATCAGATGCTCAAATATAAACTAGTCTATCCAATCAATAAATTGAGTCAAGTTACAGTCTAAGGTGTATCAATATTAGGCCTAGGCCAACAACGGGAAACTACCAACACATAAAATAACACTGATATAAGCTCCTATCGACTATGTAATTAAAGTGAACAATCATATATGTCTCATAAAGTAGTATAAGTAATCAAACTGGTAAAATACGATAGAAAGTCACATGAAATGATAACATTAATATGTAAACGCATACCGACAACGGTAAATAAAGAAATGCACAAGAACGAACACTCACATGAAATGACGCGGTTTTGGAATCGAATCGCCGTCTGGTCTTCACTGCACGAACCCGTACTGATCTACGGGTCATCCCATAAATCGGTCTTCGAATCACCATTGTATCGGGTCCACAACGAGTACGAATCTGATCGGGTCCGGGTCTCCTGCAACGGGTCCGGATCTCACCGAACGGGTCCGAAACACTGTAGCACGCAACCGAACATACAAATAAATAAATATATACACTAAACACACTCCCGAGCATACCGACACATACGTGTACACCCACGTACACATACATATACGGGTACAAACTAACAACCATGCATACATACACATATATACGCTTATATACATACATCTATACATACTTATATAATGCATTATATATACATACCCATCCACTTAACACACAAACAAACTCACACACGCACACACATGCATGTATACATTATCACCATGTACACTCTAATACACATTCATGCATTCACATAAAATACACCTTAATTACACTCACATATATTTAATTATAAATTCATACACAAACCAATTATTTACATAGAGGGAGTGTACACCTGATACTGAAAGAGGGACGTCATGGCAGTGAAGTGTCCATGGTCGCAGCGCGGCGAGCACGGCAACGCCGGCGGAGGTCGCGGAAGAGATCAACGGTTCCGGGTGAAGGCTGGGGTGCTCCGGCAGAGTCCCGGCGACGAGGAGGCGCACACGGGGAAGCTGCTCCGCTGGATCTGGCAGTGCAAAGGAGGAGGCCGGCTTGGTGATGCTGGAGGGAAGCTCGGCCAAGAGGGGGGTGCTGCTGCTGACTGGGGGTGAAGCCGGCCTGCTGGGTTGGTTGCTCGGCCAAGCTGCAAGCAAGGAGACTCGATTGGAGAGGGAAGATGAAGATTAGGAATAAAAATTTATTTAAGGATTTGGTTTAACAAGATTTTATGATTTGTTAGGAGGTTAAGATTGGGTTGTTAGGATTTGAGATTTATGGGGATATAGGATTAGGTTGGGATTTGGATTTGGTGTTAGGATTTAGGATTATGGTTAATGGGTTTTGGGTCTTGGGGAAAAAGAAAAACAATAAGATGAAAATAGAAATAAATGGGAATGAAAGGAAAGAGAGATAGCTAGACTCATAACCACACATACAATCTATCGAGATAATAATATTAATAATAAACCTCAAATACAAAATACATATATATACGTATTAAAATACTATCATTATTATTAAATCCTATATTACAAAATAAGGGTATTATACTTCTTCTACCATCTTCTTCTTAATTTAACTTAATATTTTTATTTTCTTTTCTTAAACTGAGAAGATAAGTATTAACTAGTTTTTGTAAATTAAAAGAAGAAACTTATATAACACTTCCATCGCTGTTCCTTCCTGTGGATCACGACCCGTTAGCCCTACGCTACACGGTAGAATTGAGGACCTAGCATTGTTCTAAATTTCTATATTTTTTGTGCAGGTTTGGCTCGATCATAATTTTGGCGCCGTTGCCGGGGAGGGACAGTAAGTTTTCTTTCTTCTTGATTTACTTTAACAGTTTTACTCTTTTACTTCTCTGTTTTGATGTACAGAGGCTAATTACAGAAAACTAGGAGCTGCAGTGGACATATTGCTACTCTGTACCTCTGCCCAAGAAGGCAGAGCATCAGAGCCCACAACTGTGGTGAACTACTAACTGTAGTCTCTTGCAGGTTGCTTTACATAGATTAGCTCTCTGCAGTTATTAGTTTATCTGTTTAACTCACTCTGTACATATTTCTAATCAACAGTAACTTGTTGCTTTGTAAATGCTAAAAACGTTTAGACTCTTGCATCTTAGGGCATTTGTCTATTTTGTTTCTTTACATTACTGTTAAAGAGTGCTGGAGCAAAGGTATGTGTGCATCGCATATAGTTTAGGAAACATATTTTGAGTGATTCATATTGCTTGAATGTTACCTTTTGCTTTATACTTTTACACTGCATTAAAAAGACTAAGGGCATATCCTTAACAAGATAAGGTGGGGAAGTCAGTACCCTTCCTTAGCCCAAAAATCATCTCCACACTCACTAATTCATCCTAACTTAAAATTAAGTAGACGTTGGCCCTAGGGACATCTCGGACTCAAATAGGGATTGACCTAAGGGGAAGTTGTTAGAAATTGACTCTTACCAAATCGGTGTCTAAGGTTGAGGATTGAGGGGCGAAACCCCGAAGGCTGGTGGTTTGGTATAATTAGGCCCGTTGCTTAGGCACGGATACCTCCTACTAATCTTGCTCCTACCTGGCCAATTAACTTGTGGTCAGGTTCTGCAATATACCTCCTGTGGATAATCAGCAGTTAGGAGTCGTCTAGGTCTAAGCTCTACCCTAACATAGGCTAGATTTTTCTTTATTTCTTGTTTGTTTATTTGTTTTTGTTTGTTCTTGTGAAAATGGATTATAATTACAATTATTCTGATTATAACTCAAATCCATATTTCACCCCAACCTCCTTCAATTCGGATATTACCAACCCGGTATTACATAACTCTAACCAACCAAGTATGCCAGATTGGTCTTATCCGAATCAAAATATGCCCCAATCCCAGTACTATGAACAAGAATGGGATAATCATCATCACTCTTCACCGAGTCAGTGGGGATACAGCTCCCCCGAGTCTTACTATCAACAACCTTACAATAAACCACTTCATATAATCCATACCAAGACCAACTTATAGAAGAGAAATCTTCTTTAGAAAAGACTTTTGAAGCCTTCATTGAGTCCACACGACAAGTACAAATCATAGCGGACTCAATTCTCCCAAATAATTCCCCAATTCAAGATTCTTACTCTAATTTTCAAGTCCAACCACAACAAAAAGAATCGGTTGACTTAGAAAAGACTATGGAATTCATGATTCCGTCCCAAAATGATATTATTCAATCCCAAATGAATCGTCTCCAATCTATCAATATGCTAGAAGTAAAAGTTAGTCATTTGGTTAACATAATTAATGATAGGAATGAGGAAACTCTACCTAATACATTTTCGACCACTCCTGATTCCCCTAGCCATATTGACGAAGGATCATGGCATCTTGAAGATTTTAACCAAGACTCAATTTCACCACAAAATTTTGAACTTGACCAATATCACCCATTGATAAATTAACATGTTTTCATTTCAATGAGATTGAACTTGAAGATGAATGTGATACCGATTCTCAATATTGTGATTCAGTTCCACTTTTGAATCTATATTGACTCCGGTATCCTTACCCGATTTGGACTTAATTTTGAAGCCAACATTGATTCCTATCCCTATAGAGCTTGAACATGAACCACTTATTTTAGATAGTCACATCCCATTATTGGGAAATGAATGTGAACTTCAATTCTATGATTTGGACCAAACTCATAAACCAACTCCTACTCTCGAATCTAAACTTGATTTGAGTTTTATTCCCGAGTCTGAATCGGTTCCCATTACCTTTATTGTTGAGCCCAAATCATCCATTTTACAAAATCACATTCCATTATTGGATCAAGGTTTAGATCTATATGACTCTGTGATGATATCCCAAGACTGGTCATATAACCGGAAAAAATTCCATGCTAGGATCTTGCATGATCCTATTCATATTGGGGATTATAAAAATGTTAATAAGAAAGAGGTGATGAAAGGTGGGTTTCATGAAAATCCACAATATCTAGATTGGGCAGAAACGCTTGGCCTAATAAGACCACCACCGGAACCACCACCTTGAGGTGACAATTTTCCTTCCCTTTCTCTTTTTTTCATGTATTATTGCATTTCATTCATACATTGAGGACAATGCATGAGTTAGTATGGGGGAGTTTTACTAATATGCTAACTTCACTAATCTAAAAAAAAAAAAATCTTTCTTTAAAACTTAAAAAAAAAAACTTTCTTTAAAACTTTTTGAAAAGGAAAATAATACTTTGACTTATTTTTGTAAAAAAAATTAAGTTAATTTTAAGGAATAAGATGATCATAATTAGGATTTCTTACACTTGGTCAAAATAAAATTATTTGTTGATTTTGAGGTTAGGAAGAAAAATTGAAAAAGTAATTTAGTCTTAATTTTTACCTTGAGAAAATATGCATACTTTATACACTTACACACTTAGGGTTCTAAAACAAAGATTCTTATGCCTTATATATAAAAAAATATATACATATATCAAAAAAAATCCTCTGATTAAGCTGGGTGTTTTGTGCCTCATAAAGCATAAGTATTCACGCCTAAAAGTGGTTCACATAAATAAAAATCCTTGGTTTTGTGGCCTTGTTTGCTCGAGTCCTAAGTCCTTGGGGTGTTTTCTCACCCGGTGCCCTAAAATCGTCTGGTTTGGGAGTCACCGACTAAGGCTCGTTACATGGGCGAATTAGAAAGCCTAATAGAGCTAAGGGATATTAGCCATAAATTAAAAAAAAGAAAGAAAGAAAGGAAAATAATAAGGCATAAGAGTTAGAGTTGATGAATCCTGAGCCAAATTTTCACGGTCACAAAATGCATATGATTTAGGGTAAAATAATGGACTAGATGAGAAATACAATTTTATTCTTTACCTTGATTGAAAATAAGTTTTTGAATAAAGACTAAGTTTAGGAATGACTAAGTTTTGATAATCCTTTGATTTATAGTTTACTTGAAATTTTACATTAATACTTCAAATATTTTTTTCCTTTCAAAATGCATTTTTGAAAATACTAATACTTTATTTCTTTTTCATCATGGATTTTGTGGGTGCAATCCACTGAAAACCCTCACGAGACAAAACTCGTCCTCTAGGGGTAACCTAAAGGTTTAACGGCTTGTTACACGTGCTAAGTGCAACCGTGATTCCTACGAAAGTGAGTTAGATTAGATTAGCTCTACTTTTGTTTTGCTCGAGGATGAGCAAAAGATAAGTATGGGGGTGTGTTTGGACACATATATTGCATAAATATTATAACATTCCTACTTATATTCTGTAATGAATATTACAAATAACTTGTCTTAATGTCTTAATTCATGCAGGTATGATATGGAGAAGATAATCAGAAAATTTATCCAATAAATTCAAAAGTTCAAAAGAAAGGGGATCGATTCAAATCCAAAGGTTATAGAAGCTATCTTATCTAAAAATTGGATATATCAGATAAGATAATATTATCTAATTTCAAGAGAAAAATGGATTGTTTGAAGACCCTATCAATTTCGCTAAAGATAAGTGAATATCTTATCAATTCTAGAAGATAAACTGAAAATCAAAGAGGATAAATGGATAGAGAGAAGATCAACGAATGAGATGAAGCAATCTAGATTCAGATTCAGACTAGATACCGTTTAGTATTTTAATCATAACTTTCACTACCAAAAGTCAAATCTAATGATTCAAGATTCTACAAAAAGAGGACTTAAAGGGCTACAATTCTTCTATTGATCACTCGTTCCAATTTTATCATTTGGTAAGTGATATTCAGTAATCAACACGCCAACAGCCTGCAGATCAGAATTAAATTTCTGGATAAATCAAATCAAGTTTGGAGATAAGGGAAGAATTCAAATTCAGAAATATCAAACTCTTCCTATCTTCATACACATTCTATCCCTCTGGTTTTCTCCTATAAATACCCTCATATCTCGAAGGCAGAGGAGGACCATCTCAGAGAGAGCTTTAGTTTAGGTTTTTCTTTTCTTCTTCAATGTAATTTTTATTTTTTATTTTATTTTTAGGCTAGAGAGAGTTACATGATCAAAAGAGAGGAAGAGTTATTATAGAATGACACTATTGTAATCTTTTCTTCAAGAAGCTTATATTGAAGGTGACAATCAATGGAAGTTTCCCACTTTTCTTCATTGTGCTCGATCTCGCCGAAGCCTTACTTTCCTTTATTCTTTCTATTACTTTTCTTTACTCCATGCTAAGGTAAATTTCATTATCATTCAACAGTAGAGGTAAATATTCTTATTTTATTTCTTTTTATTTTTGATTTTTGCATCAACACTTTTCTTTATCTCTTTTTGTTTCTTTTTCTTTTATAATTAAATAAAACAACACCACTATCTCTTCTTCTACCATCTTCTTCTTAACTTAACTTAATATTTTTATTTTCTTTTCTTAAACTGAGAAGATAAGTATTAACTAGTTTTTGTAAATTAAAAGAAGAAACTTACATAACGCTTCCATCGCTGTTCCTCCCTGTGGATCACGACCCGTTAGCCCTAGGCTACATAGTAGAATTGAGGACCTAGCATTGTTCTAAATTTTTATATTTTTTTGTACAGGTTTGGCTCGATCATATAACCTAGTTTTCATGATTCTTGTATTTTAACTTGTATTCTCTATTTTTATACATGTTTTAATAAATATATGTTTAGTTTCATGTATATGTTAATTTTGTCTAAAACTGTTAGATATACATATCTATCCTAGAGTCACTTGCTTTTCATGCAAAATTCTTTTATGGACTCATTTATATTTGGGATATGTATGTATACTTTTAGTTTCAACAAAGCATACATATACCTTAAAGCGTATTTAGTTTTGATGATTTCTTACTTTTGATAAAAGAAAATTCATATGAGCTTCAATGCCTTATTTTATAATTTTGTTGATTACATGATTCTTACACTCTATGTTTAGTGTTTACTCATGATTTTTGTTTCATGAGCCTATATGTGCTTTATTGCTATTTGAGTGTTGATGATCGTGAGATTTTCATGTTTTTATGGATATATTCATGTTTTATTCCTTACTTGAAGGATTTAGTACTAGTTTTAAAATTATCTTTAAACTAGTTTTTATTCTTCAATTGGTAGTGATTTTCAAATTATGATTTTCAAATTCTTTTTTTTTTGAAAAACCCTACCTTTCAAGGCGGTTGGATGGGCGACCATGCCTTGTATACCCTTATTGAATATCTTTTAAACTTGTGCATGAATAAGGTGGTAGGTATGAGTTATACACATGATCTTAATAGAATTCTATTCTTATATACTCATATATGTTTTCTTATATATGTATGCTTCAAATTTCAATTAGTATCAATTTCAATTGGTATTTCATTTTCATACATACATATATATGATTTGATTGTGCATGTTTTACAATATCTTTACATTTTTAGAACACAAATTATGTTTATGCTAAACTTGATTTTATCCTAAATGTTAATTGGTATCTTTACAAGCTTATGCATTAATTTCAATTAGTATTTCAATTGGTATTTATTTGGTATCAAAATATATTTTATGTTTCACTTTTAATTGGTATCAAAATCTACTTTTGGTATCTTAAATTTTTTTTTCAAGTGGTACCAATATTTTTTTTGTCAACTACAATTTGATTTCATTAATATCATAATTTATTTTGTTGACTTCAAGAAATTTCAAAAATTCTATTTAAAAGTGGTTTTTTAAAAATTTGTTGATATATATATTGCCTATATGCAAGAGAAGCTTAACATCTCCTATATATATATATATGTTGAGTATATTACACATATAGTAGAGCTTGACCTCTTTTCCTTATGTGGTACACGTGTGTAGGGGGAGCTTAACATCTCTGTTTATACATTATATATTATACTTTATGTGGATTAGGGTCTAGTCATCGCTTCTCTAAGTAATGCATGTATGCAGTGGGATCTAACTTATCGTCTCTCCTCTTCATGAATGTATATCACATATACATCTTTATTGTTTGATTGTCTTCATCCCTTTGTTGATGAATTGACAAAAAGGGAAAGAAGAATTTAGATAGTTTCTATATGCATGTTTATTTTCTTGTTTATGCATATATGTTTATATATGTTTGTGTTTACTTTATGCATTTCATTGTATATCTATTTGTTTATTGCTATGTATGAGTTAAGGGGAGTTTCTATGAAGCTTATCTTTAATTCATACATATATAACTTCATGAGTTTTGTCATCATCAAAAAGGGGGAGATTGTTGGCCCAAAGGCCCATCACTCTAGTTTTGATGATGATCAACTCATATAATTATAATACTAATGATCTTGTGTTTATATAGTTTCAGATTTACTATCAAGATCTTAGTAGGTGCTTAGCTTTAACAAAGGAGTTCTGGAGCTAAAACATGTGAATTCAAGAGCTCGCGCGTCAAGATCGCATCTAGCACTCGATAGAGTCAAGCTCTTTAGATCTTATTTGGATCGAGTCGGCTTGGAGAAGGAGCTCTACAAGAAGATTTTGGTTTGTTTAGTTTTAGTTTGTATTTAAATCTTGTATAAAATAGACTAGTGTTGACATGCTCAAGTTCACACACACATACAAGTTCAATATGTTTGATTTTCGGTTTAACCGGTTTTTGATTTTCAATACACATATATCGGGTTTTCTCGGTCGACTAGGCGGCCGACCGTTCTGCTGATCTGCTCGATACCCTTTTAGATTCTTATCATAACTTTTTATTCTTATATTCGATTAACATTATTTAAATTGAATTTCAAAGATAACTTTCAAAGCTACATTTCTTATTCAATAATTATTTTCTGATTCAAATGTTAAAGATATCAAATATTGGGTTGAAGTCTGTTCTTATTCTAAAAATAGTTTACAGATTTTGATTTGACACATTTCAGTATTTTATAGATAACTTTCTACTCCAAAATGATATTGAGTTTATTTAAGTTGCATTAAAATGAAGACTTAAATAGTTACGAATTATTCCTATATACATATTTCTAAATTCTAACGTTTTAGGTCTGAAAACTATGCTCAAAATTGACTAACAGTCTGCCAGATTGAAAGTAACGGCTAGCTCCTTTAAAAACTATTTTAAAACATGTTTCTTTTAAAATGAGGAATGTTGAATTTTTAAGGTGAACTTCTTCCTCTTTAGACCTAGTAAAACTATTCTAAAAGTGTTTTTCTAAAACCTATGTAAAGAGACATTGGGATTGAATATTTCACAACAACAAATTCTATTGAAAATCTAGTTTTTGCTTTCAAAGAGAAAAAGTTTCAAGATTGCTTTTGTGCTTTTATTTTTAAAGTTTTATTTAAGTTTTTTTGTTCTTAAATGTTCTCTTTTTGATTTTCACTCTCACTTATATTTTTGAGCTTCAACTTTACATTTTACTCTATCATGTTTTTATAAGAAAGTTGCAAAGAGAGTGTTTGTGATCTCTTGATCACCAAGATTTTTAAGAGTTATTCTTCCCATCTTTTCAAGCATTTCGCAACAAGTTTATAAGAAGTTTTTGAGCCAAAATCTCTATCTTTTATTTTGTTTTTTTAAAGTGTTGGAAAATTCAACGAAAAGAGAGTATTTGGGGAATTGGTTTTGATCTTTATTTCAATATCTATCTTGTGCTTTTTTCAAGTGTTTTTCTTTGTGATTTTTTCTAAACACTTTATTTTCTCACACTTGAGCTATCATATCTAATCCTATCTATAGGATTTTATTTTTGTGGGAAAAATTATTTGTGGTCACCAAGTGTTGTAATATCTTCTTTGCTTTGGCTTTGTGCCTATTCTTGTGTAGAGGTGATTGTGATCGTTATTTGGCTTTGTGCCTTATCCCTCTTATGTAGAGGTGATTGTTGTTTGATTTTGTGCCCATCCTTCTTGTGTAGAGGTGATTGAGTTTTGACTTTGTGCCTTGCCTCTTGTGTAGAGGTGATTGTGTTGGAGAGAGGAGTTGTGTGCTCCTAAGCTTATAATTGTAAATTCCTCGGTGGAGGTTCCCTTTGTGGGAGGTCCTATGTGGACATAGTAGAAATCCTTCTATGTGAAGGCGGTGACGTAGAGCAATGGCTCGAACCTCGAAACATATCTCGGTGTTTGCGTTTGATCTATCTCTAAACTCTATCTCTCTTATATCTTGTATTGCTTTATATTGTTCATATCATACATGCTAGATATTGTTTGTGTGCCCATACTTATGTTGAACCAAGAGAGCTTCGTATAGCACATCAACTCTTAATTTAGAGGAATCTAGAGGAGTAGTTTTAGAGCCCTTCATGAGAAATTCAGACTGACTCTTGGTTATACAATGTGTTGCAATTTAGTTCTTTTAATTCCACATCATTTGTTATTAGATTAGCTAGTACACCTATTCACCCCCTCTAGGTGTATTTTTAACAAGAAATTGCAAATTATAAGTGATTTGATTCAAAACAAATTATCATAAATCTTTTTTATTTCATCACTTTTCTAAGTGTTAACATTATAATATTTTTTTTTCTTAGGATTCTCTTACTTAGTGTCACAGGAAGACATTCATTCAGAAGGAGAGAATAGTATATTAAGCATAATCATGAGTCTCGTGCATCACGGTCGTGTTAGAGGCATCGGACGAGGGCTATTATTATCATCTTCTTCCATCAATCTTGTGGACATCATTTCTCTACATCAAGTGAGATGTTGAATAGATTGGTGGATGCCGGGTGAAGGCTATACTCTCAGAGCTAACAAAAGTAGCGCGACAACGACTCTTTAGGGTGTCTCTGCTTATACCTCCACCCCGTTATAAGCACCCTTAATCCTCCACTCCATTATGAGCACCCTTGCCCTCCGTTGAATTGCGGATATGATTCTTACTCGATGTCAAGACATTTATCCAAAATTTTAAATGTAATCTTACTTTGTAATTTATTTTGTTAATATTATGTTTGTTAATATTATGCGTATTATTATTTATGTCACAGGATGGATTTCTTTCAGATGATTTGGCCATTGAAATCACACCCATACTTAACTTTTGCTAGTCCTCGAGCAAATTTTTTATCTAAAAAGTAAAAGAAAAATTAAAAAAATTCTAAAAATAAAATAAAATCCTAACTCACTTTCGTAGGAATCACCATTGTACTTAGCATGTGCAATAAGCCGTTAAACTCTTAGGTTATCCCGAGTGGACGAGTGTTGTCTCGTGAGGGTTTGTAGTGAATATACCTACAAAATTCAAAGAAAAGAATATGAAAAAAATTAAGAAATAAGTATAAAGAAAAATAAAGATAACCAAAAAAAGAAAGAGAAAAAATAGGAATAAAGAAAAAGGAAAATATTTTTAGTCAATAAGCATCGCTAGTAAATAAGTTCAATAGTTTTCATAATCAATCATCTTCAAGTTCAATCTCCTATCAAGAAGTTTCATCTTCTCATCCTAGAGACTTCAAATCTTAACATATCTCATCATTTTTCCTAAGTTTTCTGATTTATACATCTTTGTGAACATGTGATAGCTCTTAATCTTGGGACTTTGATTCAAATTTTTACACTTAAATATATTTTTTACAATATAGAAGAAGTATTACTATTTTGTTGCCGTTTAAGCACTTTTTTTTCATGAATAACTCATCCAATTCTCTTTCATTTAAATATCAAGGTTTCTTGAGGCTAATATACCTAACTAATTGATCATTAGACTTGTTAATACATATAACTTTTTAATGTATTTTTTTCAACTTAACTAACTATCTTCCGCATAAATACGAAGACTTCTTGAGGTAAAAGTATCTAGCTAATTAATAATTAACTTTTTTTTTCAATTATTAAGTAATCCGCATCATCCAAGTTTAAACTAATGTATAAGTGTAGAAGATGCATATTCACATAGACAAATTCTAGATGACATTCAATTTTTAAAATTTCATCTCTTCTCAAAGAGTTAAGGTATCTATCAAATAGATAATCCTATCCAATTCAAATTATATAGTTATTAAATCCCTTAAAACTAGATATATTTATTGAAATTTAAAATTTTCAGTTAGTAAAAGAAAAAATCTAGTAAAAAAAAAGAAAATCTAGAAAAATCCTAAAAAGAAAAGAAATAAAAAATTCTAACCTAAAACTAAAGAAAAAGAAAAAAATCTTAGACCCCTCCCCCATACTTAAACCTTAGCATATCTCATGTAGTACAAGATGAATCCATATCACATATAAAATAGCAAATAAATACCACTCTAAAAAAAAATCAACGTATGCTAATTAAAACTTATCAGAGCAGTGAAAAATCACACACACACACACACACACACGCACACACACACACAGATATATATATATATATTAATTTGCAGAAAACATCCATATCATAAATAACCAATTGTAGAAACACTTATCTGGAAAAAAATTGAACTTGTAATTCTGAAATTGTTCAGTTACGCAAGATTCATTTCAGCTGCACAATCGCACTTCTGACTCTTTTGTTCCTCAAATTTGATGGCTACTTTGTTTCATCAAGTTGGTTCATCATGTGTTTCTGTTTCTTATTTGAAACACTGGTTATGGGCTGGGTACAAAAGAAAAAGAAGAAAAAGTAAAATGTTAGTATTTTTATTTACAACAATAAATCTCCTCATCTTAATTCATTGATTCCGTTCATGAGCACGCATGCTACTTTCCCAGGGCGTTCTCTTCACCGGAGATTTGGATGTGCGCAACCTCTTTGTCAACTTCGTATTGAGCTTCTCCAATTTAATGTTTGTTTTTTTAATCTTCGGTTTATACTTCTTTCGATTTGTCCTCTATGAACATTTTAAGCATCATATCATCCCACCAACATCATCATATGACAAATCATCTTTATCTTGCAAAACGACAAATTCAAATTGATTAGATAAATATTTGAAGTTATATGAAATTGGTGATTCATCAAGTATAATATCCTGAAAAGATTATTTAGTCAGTATCACATCAAACATATAAAAACTCAAATCAAGTTTCTTTCTTTCAATAGGAACTTTAGACTTGATCAAAACCTCAGGCTGGTCAATACTTTCTATGGGCTCTGGATGAGAATATGGAATAGTAGGGGCTCAGCAGCTCAGCCGAAGTTTCGGCTACGTGGCTGTCATATTTGGGCAGCTGATGTTGAAATTTTTGTTGTAGGTTTCTGCTTCCTCCTTCATCTGGTATGTAGTCCATGTTGATGTCTATTATGTCTTCTATATTGAGAAATCTAAGAGAAGTTTCTTCTCATAATAATCAATCAACCACTTGAGATCCTCTACGTAGCTTTTTTCTTCCTCCTCATATGGTTTGGCTTCTTCTAAAACTTCTTGCTGGTGCTACAAGACAATTTCCTATTCTTACTCTTTGAGATCTTGCTCGGTATTACTTGAAAGCAAATTTGCTATTTATCCCACTTGTACTTTCAGATTTCTGAGGGAGGCTTCTCGACTTATTTGGCTCAGTCTTTGTCATTAAACTTTTGAGATTTTGGTTGAGTAGTTTGAGAGCTTCTTCCAATTCAAACTTTAAAGTATTGAGGCTTGAAAATATGATGGTTGTAGCTCCACGAAGAATTTTGATGATTTCCTCAAGCCGGATTGTAGATGTAGGTGTTGAGAAAATATGGATAATCCATAGGATCATGATTTCCTCCACACCACAAACATGTTTGCATTGGCTCAAATCTTTGTGAGGATCATTAATAGTTGTTGTACTCTATAGACCTGAAATAAAAGAAAAAGAAAGAAATAAAGATAAAGATAAAGATAAATTTTCAAATTAAAACTAGAGTCAAATGATATTGATATTAATAAAGATAAAAAATCTCTGGCAATGGCGCAAAAAATTTGATGTGCGAATTGGCAAGTATCATTTATAAGTAATAAAGTGATAAGTAAAGTGTCGAACCCACGAGGATTGTTATTTATAAAGTACCAAAGGTGTATTTACTTAAAACTTTGTTTGAAAAAAGATAAAGATACAAAAGTGAAATAAGCTTAAAATATATTGGCTTTGGATGGAAAAAACACTATGGCAATTGATTTCAACAATTAATAATTTAAATTAACAAGTTGATTGTGCTAGTAACTACATACTGCTCATATTAACAATCAAAAATCCCTATCTTAACTAATATTCTCTTTCGAGAAATATTAATTCTAACATCTAATTTAAGAACCTACAATCTCTCAATCTAGTAGAGTTATAAGTTAGAGAAAGTATTACGCATGGTGGATCTTTCTAATATGATTGCACAACTTTTCGGTCTCAACGTGCCAAGTTGTGATTTTTATTTCTATGAAGCTATGCTAAATAAACTTCTCTCAGACTCAAATGTAGTCATCTAAATAGTTCTGCACATCAACTAAGTACTTGAGGAACGAAAATAGAAACTTAACATGATAAGAAATCAACATGAAGAACAAAGCAGTAAAATAGAACTAACACAAAGTAACAAGATTAAATTATCATATAAATTGCCTACATCAATGCCCTGGCTAAGAAGTTTAGCTCATGATAAATAAATTGCAAAGCAAAATAATAAACATGATTTCTATCTTCATACAGTAAATTAAAAGAGAAAGGGAAAGGAAACCACCAATTTGGAGATCACTGATTAGTCTCTAAATATGCATATTTCATACCACATCTTCATAATTATTCTTGAATAAAATTCTGTTAATAATAACTTTCTTGTGTGTTTCTAGGTCCATGGCATGAAGTGGAGAAGAAGCTCCTAACTCTCATTTAATTGGGAATTTTTAGAGGGTAGGAGTAGCCCAAGACTTTGAAGCCAATTCTACCAAATTTAGGAGCAGATACCAAAAACCAACAACAGGGACAGAGATAAGTGTTGTGCAGCTTTCTGCTACACACTTCGGCAATGCACGCGCAGCGTCAGTACAACCACGGAAAGGCGGCCTGTTCCGTGTTTTTGCGGCCATACTGTGGAGCCACGCGTTAAGTTTCGACGCGTGGCCTCGTCTTGACTCCCATAGGCCCCTATAGATTGTCTAAAAATCACTGAAGACAAGTCATTAGATAACAGAGTCCATACTTCAGACGTGAGGCTAATCAAAACCACTCGCGTAAAGCCAAGACGTAGGGCTCGAAGCCCGCGTCTCAACACCACAGCAATGCCAAGACGCAGAGCTCAAAGCCCGCGTCTCAGCACCACCTCAGTGTTCAAACACAGAGCTTGAAGCCTACATCTCAGACGCGAAGCTCAACATAGAGTTTGAAGCTCGCATTTTAAGACCACCACGGCGCCCAAACGCGAAGCTCAAGACCCGCGTCCAGCGTTACCTCAACATCTAAACGCAGGGCTTAAGCCTGTGTTTCAACTGCAGAGGAGCCCTGTGTCTCAAGTATAACTACCCCCATTACTGGGTCAAGTATTCCCACGTAATGAGAGGAGATAACCCCATCATAGAGGGTTTTTAGGGGACAGTTTTACCACTAAAACCCCCTATAAATAGCTCAGTTTGCTATTGAAATAGGTCAGGAATTTTTCAGCTGAGGAATATTTATAAAGAGTTAAATTCTTCTACCAAGTTGCTGAGTTCAAGTTATTGCCTAAGTCTCTTTGAGATTTCATTGATAGGAGCTGTGCAACTCCATCTGTGATTGATCGGGGAAAATCGTGCACAAAAAGTGTTGTTTTGAAATCAAGCAATAAAAGTGTGTGTGCTTTGACTTCCTTGATACTTCCGTTATATCATAGAGGCTAAACGGGTCGAAGTCACAGGGACGGAAAGATTTAAAAGCTTTACCGGTATGTTCATGTGTGTGTTAACGGTTCTTCTATGTTTTAAAAAATGAAAAGAAAAGAAAACAAGGAATGGAAAGAGAAGTGTACGGTGAAAACAAAGAAGTGAGAAATATAGAAAAGATGATTTTTGTGATTTTTGTTATATTTCTAAAATAAAGTAAAAGAAAAGAAAACACATGGCTACTAACTATCAATGGTTCCACTAACTATGCTAACTTCTTAGGTTAGTTGCCTCACATGTATTATTGACCATCAGTAGTCCTTAGTTTAATAGCGTTTCAAAGCATGACCTAAAATATAACTATCATATCCAAACTCAACAAATAAGTGCAAGCTGCATTTAAACCATCAAAACTAATAAGAGCAAGCATGGAATAAAATAATATTAGCTTGTTAGAGAGTTAGGATGTTAGAATGTTAGAATCCATCATCATGAGCCATCAATGGCTCTTGTAAGAGCGAGCCAAGTAGAGGCCATTAGATTCATGTGAATTATCAAGTAAGAAGTTAGCAAGTTAGTGGTTAGTAGTTTGTTGTCATGAGAGAAAATTAGCTAAGCATGTAAAAGGAGTTAGAGAGAAGAAAACAAGTAGAGATAAAGAGAGAACCTTTTATATAGTGTCACCCTCCATTACATGCACTCTTACTTTCATGCTATGTACTACTCTCTTCCTTATTACAAGATCTACAAAAAATGAAAAATACAAAAGAGGAAGAAGAAGAACAACTAACCTAAACTATCCTAAAAACTACATACATGGAGAAGTAAACCCTAAAGCTCTCCTCAAACCTCTTTAAATCAGCTCTTGAAATCTCAGGGAATATATAGGTGAAAGGGGGCACAAGTGAGACGGAGCCACGCGTCCAATCACGTCGCGCGGCTCTAAGATCTTGCCGCAAAAATAAGGCTTTTGCAGCGTTTTTGCGGCACTTCTGGGGCCACGTGCGCGGCGCCGCCTGCTGCGTGTTCCCCACTTGTCCCCCTGTTGGCTGTACTTCTTGGATTCTGGATTTGAGCATCCAGTTTTGATGAAAGCACCCTCCAAGGTCAATGGCTATTTTTGTAGGCTTTTAATCACCAATTAAATGAGATTTTTGGGCTTCTTCTTCATTTCATGCCATGGACCTAGAAACATACAAGATAGGTGTTATTAACAGGATTTAATATTAAATAAATGTGAAGATGTAGTATAAAATATGCAATTTTAGAGACTAATCACACCCCCCACACTTATCTTTTGCTTGTCCCGAGCAAAATAGAAAAACTAACTAAGAAGATTATTAGACCACTTTCGCAAGTGACGCGATTGCACTGAGCGTGTGCAACAAGCCATTAAACCTCTAGGTTTCTCCTAGATGAGGAATTTTATCACCTGAGGATTTTCAGCGCATTACACCCACAAAATCCATAAAAAAATAAATCAAATGTTAGTATTTTGAAAACACATTTTGAAATAGAGAAAAGTGTTGAAATATTTTTGCAAAAATTTAAGTGATCCACGGTTATAGGTTATCTAGAAATTATTCTTCCTTAAACTAAATCTAAATACAAAATCTTGTTATAAATTAAATGTAAGAATTTAAAATTGAATCGATTCTTTGATCTTTCATAAAACTCTTAGAAAAATATACACTTTGTGAACTGTGAAGATTTTAGGATATTAACTCTAACTTTCATGCCATTTATTTGTGCAGATTTATTTTTCTTATTTTTTCTTTCTTTAGTTTTTTTAGGCTTTCTTATTTATCCGGGTAGTGAGCTTTTAGCCCGTGACTCCCAAACCAGATAGTTTTAGGGCATCAGATGAGAAAACATTCCTCGAACTTAAGAACTCGAGTAAATAAGACCACAAAACTAAAAGGGATTATTTTGTTTTTTGTCTACCGGTTTAGGTGTGAATAATCATACTTCCTAAGACATAATTACCCAACTTCAATAAGTGATTTTTATTATCATCATTTTATTTTTTATTTTTTTGTAGCATTTTCAGTCATTGTTTCAATCCCAAAAAATTGTGTAAGTCTGAAGTGCATATATTTAAGGCAAAAATTCAAGATCAAATTATCTTTCCAAACTTACTTTCTTATCCTAAAATTTAAACAAGATCTATTATTTTGACTCGGTTTAAAATTCATAAATTTAGGTCTACCTAATTCCTAAGATAATCTTTATTTTCTTAAAAATAAATCAAAACTATTTCTCTTATTTCAAAAAGTTTTGTAAAAAGAAAAGAAAAGAGTTTTTATACAAAAGAAATTTTTTAAAAATTTCCTAAAAGAAGTGTAAAAGAAAGAAAATTTAAAACAACCTACATCAGTAAACCCTCTCCCACACTTATTTCATGCATTGTCCTCAATGCATCGTGAATGTGTATATACATGAAACAAATAGAAAGGGAAGGAAAATTACCTCATGGTGGTGGCTTCGGTGGTGGTTTGATTTGGCCAAGCATTACTACCCAATCAAGATAATGTGGTGGCTCACGGAAGCCACCTTTATTGACCTCCTTTTTATTTACATATTTACAATCCCCAATTTTAATAGGATCATACAAGATCCTATCATGAAAATTATTCTCTTTACATGACCAATCTTGGATGATCATCACCGAGCCATTCTGGTCAATACCTTGGTCCAACAATAGAATGTGATTTTGTGGAATGGATAATTTGGGCTTTGAAATAAAAAGTTCGAGAACCAATACTAACTCGGGAAAATAAACTTTGGGTTCGAGAGTCGGTTTAGGTTCGAGAGTGAAGTCCAAATCAAAGAATTTAATTTCACATTCTATTCCCACCAATGAAATTTGACTATCTAAAAGAAATGGTTTAATATCAAAATCTATAGATACAGGAATCAATGTTGGCTTGGGCAATGGATCTAACTTGGGTAAGGATGCCAGAGTCAACATAGATTCAAAGATTGAAATTGAATCACAAAGTGGTGGGTGTGGTTCACATTCATATTCAAGTTCAATTTCATTGAAATGAAAACTTGCCAATTTGTCAATGAGTTGATATCGATCAAATTCAAGATTTTGTAGTGAAATTGAATCTGAGTCAAAGTCTTCAAGATTTCATGATTCTTGATTTTCATCAATATGATTAGAAGTGTTAGGAATAGTCAAAGATTGGGTAGGGAGAGTTTCCTTATTCCTACACATATTTTCCAATCGACTAAGTTAGCTTCTATCATATCGAAAGGATCGCTTTAGAATTGAATCATGGATCCATACTCTTTTCTAAGTCGGCATGTTCTTCTTGCCGTGGGACTTGTAAAATAGAGTAAGGATCTTGGATTTGAAAACTTTGACAGGATTTTGAGTCTTCTAGATTTTAAATCCGTCGCTCGAGTTCCTCTAAAGCTTCCATCCAATTTTCCCAGTAAATTGGTTCTTCTAATGGTTGTTCGGGAGAAGGAGCATACGAAGCTGGATGTTGGTAAGGTGGTTGATCATATGACTCGGGAGAGTTGTATCCCTACTGACTCTATGAAGAGTGGTAATGATTATTCCAGTCTTGTTCATAGTATTGGGACTGGGGCACATATTGAGTCGGATAATCACAATTCAGCATATATGTTTGGTTCATATTGTACATAGTCGGGTCAGAGTTATCCGAGTCAAATGAGGTCGGGGTGAAATATGGATTCATATTAGGGTTGAAAAAATTATTGTTGTTAAAATTCATTTCATAATTTACAAAAAGAAGAACAAACAAACTAACAAACAACAAATAAAGAAAGAGGAAAAAGAAATAAGTTTATGCTAGGGTTGACTTAGACCTAGACGACTCCTAACTGGTTAGACTATCCCACGGGGTGTACATTGTCAGAATTTGACCACAAGTTAATCGGCCAGGTAGGGGCTAGATCAATAGGAGGCATCCATGCCGGAGCAACGAGCCTAATTATGCCAAACTAATATTCTTCGAGGTTTCACCTCTCAATCCCCAACCTTGGATACCGATTTGACAGTCAACTTCTAACAACTTCCCCGTTAGGCAAATCTCTTAAATGAGTTCAAGATGTCCCTAGGGGCTAACGTCTAGCAATTTTCATTAAGGTTTGGATTGTGTGAGTGGGAAAGTGATTTTTGGGTTAAAGGAGGGTAATGATTTCCCACCTTATGTTGTATTGGGTGTTGCACTTAAGTTCAATTCATGCAAGTGTGTAGTATAGATAAGAATGAACACACAAAGCGAGTAAATCACTTACGTGTTTATCCTAACATATGCAATGCAATATGTACACCTCCGTCAAGATCACAACAACATAAGAACAAAATACAGTACATTAGAATTGAAATCGATACGTCCCTAGATGCAAATGTCTAAACTGTTTTAAAGCATTCAATTTTGGTATATTACTTCTTTAATTATTATAGTGCACAGGTAACAGAAACTAGCTACAGAATATAATAATATACAAGAATTTGCCCAATCACACAAAAGCAAGTGTTGACTTTCTGTAATGCTAAAAATTTGACCTGCACACAAAAATCAAAGAAGAAAAGTTAACAAAAACATAAAATCAAACCGTTCCCATCCCTGGCAACGACGCCAAAATTTGATCGGGAAAAAACCGTGCACAAAAAGTGTTGTTTTGAAATCAAATAATAAAAGTGTGTGCTTTGACTTTCTCGTTACTTTCATTATAATATAGAGGCTAAACGGGTCGAATCCACAGGGACGGAAGTGATAGAAGATTTACCGGTATGTTCACGTGTGTGTTAACGGTTCTTATATGTTTTAAAGAATGAAAAGAAAAGAAAGCAAGAAATGGAAAGAGAAGTATACGGTGAAAACAAAGAAGTGAGAAACATAGAAAAGATGATTTTTGTGATTTTTGATATATTTCTAAAATAAAGTAAAAAGAAAAAAGCCCATGGCTACTTACTACTAATGGCTCCACTAACCATACTAACCTCTTAGTGATAGTTGCCTCACATGTATCCTTGGCCATCACTAGTCCTTGGTTCAAGAGCGTTTCAAAGCATGACCCATAAGATAATTCATCACGTTCAAACTCAACAAACAAGTGCAAGCTACACTTAAACCATCAAAATTAAATAAGAGTAAGCATGGAATAAAGTAATTAGTTTGCTAGAGAGTTAGGATATTAGAGTGTTAGAATGCATCATCATAAGCCATCAATGGATCTTGCAAGAGAAAGGTCAAGTAGAGGCTATTAGATTCATATGGATTATCAAGTAAAAAGTTAGCAAGTTAGTGGTTAGTAGTTAGTTGATCGGGGCGGAACCAGCACTTGAAAATGTATATTTTATGAAATCAATGAAATTATGTATGTGCTAATGTTCCCTCGATACTTCTGTTATAGCATTGGCTCAATGGATCGAATCCACAGGGACGGGAGGAGATAGAAGAATTAACAGTTCTTATTCACGTCGGTGGTTAACAAGTTCTTCTTTGTAAAAGAATGAGAAAAAGTAAAAGAAAATGAATCCAGAAGTGATAGATGGAGAAGGCGATAAAACAGCGATGTAAAAAAATGATAGAAAAGTGATTTGGAAAACAAAATAGAAAATAAGATGAAGCTTGTGGTAAAGAAAATGAAAACAAAGTTGAACAAAGAAGATGGTGAAAACAACGATAGAGAAAATGATAAAAGATTTTGGATTTAGTTTTTAAAATATGATGAAAGAAAACTCATGGCTACTAACTA
This sequence comes from Agave tequilana, assembly GCA_038442645.1. Taxonomy (NCBI): domain Eukaryota; kingdom Viridiplantae; phylum Streptophyta; class Magnoliopsida; order Asparagales; family Asparagaceae; genus Agave; species Agave tequilana. The sequence continues at coordinate 48,048 of JAVJIF010017524.1, forward strand.
CTAATTGCTCTACTAACCATGCTAATCTCTTAGTGATAGTTGCCTCACATGGATCCTTGGCCATCACTAATCCTTGGCTTCAAGAGACGATAAAGATGAAAATCACCTAGAGGGGGGTGAATAGGTGATAATGCTAATCAATGGACAAATTAAAAATTAAGATGTAACAATCACCCAACAAGATTCACAAGATGAATGAAAGCAAGTAAATATAGCAATGATGATGATAAGCAAGTAATAAGTGCAAGTAAAGTAAAGTAAGGAGTGCAAGAATGTAAACCAAACGCAAACACAAGGATATGTTATCGAGGTTCGAGCACCCAGCTCTACTCCCCGCCTTCCCCAGAAGGATTCTAGCTACTTCCACTATCACAAAGAAATCACAATTACACCGGAGTACCCAACTCCACAATCTCAATTACAAGCAATTTCTGAGTAGTCAAAAGACCACAAACTCTCTCTTTCAAATGTCTCTTCCCTTACAAAAGGTCCTTAGAGAACAATGAGTAGGAATGAAGCTCTTGTTGTAAGTGAAGAAAGAAAATTAAATCAGAGAGAATTTCAAAAACACTTCAGAAAATGAGAGAGAATTTCAGCACAAAAACCAAGAAACAAAGCTCTTTTGAATGCCTTAAACTTTTGAATTTTTCTTGTAATAATTGTTGTAAACAATCTCTCCCCAAACACTCCTATTTATAGGAGAGGGCTAGGGTTAAGGGATAAAACATAATTAGGATTAATCAGAGAGTATTAGGTTTGAAATATATCCCTTAAACCAATTTTAAACACAAAAAGACAAAATTTAAAACAGCCCAGAAAATAGCCGTTTACTGTTCAACGGCTAGTCCGGTCGACCGGTCGGTCGACCGCCTATACAAAAATAGAGCCGTTACAGGCATACGGTCGACTGCCCGGTCAACCCAACAAACCCGAGAGCAAAGCTATTGCAGTCAGGTCGACCGCCCGGTCGACCGGCAAACATGCACACTGATACGTGCATCTGCCAGAACCACGGTCGACTTGTCCGGTCGACCGGACAAGACTGACACAGGCACGGTCGACTGGTGCGGTCGACCGGCTCAGGTCAAAAGATCATTTTTCAGACAAAATTTTGAGGAGATAAAAATTTTATCAGAAGATGTTTTAAATAGTAATTAGTTTAAAACATAAGCATGGATATATAGGCAGAGGATTTGTATCAAACTATTTTTTTTTGTATAATTTATATGAAATAAACTTAGAAATAGGATGTGCGCAAAAACGTGTGTGTTAGAGCTTCAAACTTATTCATCATTCTTTAACAAAATTCTAGACCTATAAAACTAAAAACAAATCTTGTTGAGCAATCTTCAAGTCTTGAGCCATGCTATGCCTTGCTAGAGCCCCTTCTTCTATGTTCCTTCCTTGATATGCAATATGCCTTCTTTGCTTCATGAAACCTAGAAGTTGTTGCAATAGCTAAGCAATGGCCTCCAAATATGGTACTAAGCTGAAACTTATCTTAAACAAACTCATTAGTACCAAATAGCACTAATTTGGTTTGTCATCATCAAAACTCAATAAATGGAGAGTGTAACCTTTTGGGCCAACAATCTCCCCCTTTTTGATGATGACAAAACAAATAGGCTACAAGATAAAAATATAGGGGAGGAGAAAACTCCCCCTCAAATTATGCTATATAAAGAAGACATTTAAACTCAAAACACAAGAATTCGTTGAAAACATAAAAACATATATGCTCTTGATACTAATTTAAACCAATTGAAACAATAATGAAAATCACATGTTATTTTCTTGATACTAACAAAACACAAGAATTCTCAAAACGCATGAAAACAAAACAAGACAACAAAAACATATATAAACTCATATGGAACCAAGACCATATAAATTTATTTTTATCATGCACTAACTTATTTCCTTTTTGTCATACATCAAAAAGGGTTAGGAATCACATGTTTAATCAATAATACAAACATTAAGTTCTCCACAAATAAACGAAAATCTAGCAAAATCAAGAGGTTTAGTGAAAATATCGGCTAGTTGCAAATCCGTAGAAGCATAATCAATATCTATATCTCCTTTCTCAAAATGATCTCTAAGAAAGTGATATCTAATCTCAATGTGCTTGGTCTTACTATGTTGATTTGCATTCTTAGTCATGTGTATAGTACTAGTATTATCACAAAATATTTTTATATGATCAAAATGCAAATCAAAATCAAGGAGAGTATGTTTCATCCAAAGGACTTGTGCACAACAAGCCCCCGCGGCAACATACTCCGCCTCGGCGGTTGAGAGTGCTACGGAATTTTGTTTCCTAGAGGACCATGAAACAAGGCAATTACCAAGAAATTGACATGTCCCACTAGTACTCTTTCTATCTACTCTACAACCCGCATAGTCGGCATCCGAATAACTCGTCATTGAGAAATCTCCGGTTTTCAGATACCATAGACCCATCCCAATAGTGCCCTTAATATAACGAATAATGCGTTTTACCGCAATAAGATGGGACTCTTTAGGACACGATTGAAATCTAGCACAAAGACACACACTAAACATGATATCCGGCCTACTTGCCGTTAAATATAAAAGACTTCTTATCATGCTTCTATATAATTTAATATCAACATCTTTACCTTGGTCATCTTTATCAAGCTTGGTTGTAGTTGCCATGGGAGTGTTGCAAGTCTTTGAGCCTTCAAGTTCAAACTTCTTTACGAGTTCCTTTGCGTACTTGGCTTGACTTATGAACGTCCCGTTTTGCAATTGCTTGATTTGGAGTCCAAGGAAGAAATTGAGCTCACCCATTGAAGACATTTCAAATTCAAGTTGCATGACCTTTTCAAAATCTTTGCATAAAAGCTCATTAGTAGAACCAAAATTATATCATCTACATTAATTTGCACAATTAATATATCATTATCAACATGCTTAGTAAATAGAGTTGTGTCTACTTTGCCTTTAACAAAATCATTTGAAATTAGAAAACTAGAAAGCCTTTCATACCAAGCTCTAGGAGCTTGTTTTAATCCATATAAAGCTTTATCAAGTTTGAAAACAAAATCGGGATGAACATGATCAACAAAACTGGGAGGTTGAGAAACATAAACTTCTTCATTAATAAAACCATTCAAAAATGCACTTTTCACATCCATTTGAAAAAGTTTAAAATTTTTGAAAGATGCAAAAGCTAGTGTCATCCGTATGGCTTCAAGCCGTGCTACGGGTGCAAAGGTCTCCTCAAAGTCAATTCCCTCAACTTGAGTGTAACCTTGGGCCACTAACCTAGCGTTATTCCTAATGACATTTCCGGACTCATCCATCTTGTTTCTAAAGATCCACTTAGTACCAATTATTGGTCTATCGTGGGGCTTAGGAACAAGATGCCAAACTTGGTTGCGCTCAAATTGATTGAGTTCCTCTTGCATGGCAAGCAACCAATATGGGTCCGTCTCGGCTTCGAGAATGCCTTTGGGTTCAAAATGAGAAATGAAAGCAAAGTTACCACATAGGTCATGGAGTTTGGAGCGCGTTGTGACTCCTTTAGATGCATCGCCCAAGATGAGCTCCTTAGGATGATTTGTAGCGTATCTCCAAGCTTTAGGAAGCGGTTGAGAGCTTTCCTCTTTATCCTCTTGAACATCACCAATTGATTCTTGCTTTTCTTCTTGAGCGGGTGAGTCTTTCAAGGATAGTCTCTCCATGTCTTCACCTAATGGTTCAATCTCTACAACATTCTCAACAACCACATTAGATTCTTCAAACTTAACATGCATGGTTTCTTCAATAGTAAGTGAAGATCTATTAAATACTCTATATGCTTTGCTAGTAGAAGAATACCTAACAAAGATAGCTTCATAAGCCTTAGCATCAAATTTACCCAAATTCTCCTTAGTATTTAAAACAAAACACTTGCATCCAAAAACTTTAAAATATGCAACATTAGGTTTTCTAGAATGATACATTTCAAAAGATGTTTTGGAAGAATTCTTACACACATAAATACGATTTGAAATATAGCATGCGGTGTTTACGGCCTCGGCCCATAAATATTGAGGGAGGTCATATTCACTTATCATTGTCCTAGCCATCTCTTGAAGTGTTCTATTTTTCCTTTCCACTACTCCATTTTGTTGTAGAGTCCGAGGACAAGACATTTCATGCTTGATTCCCTTTTCATCACAATAAGTCATGAAGAGTTGGTTAACAAACTCACCACCTCTATCACTCCTTATTCTCAAAATCGAAAAACCTTTTTCTTTTTCAACCCTTTTTCGAAAAATTTTGAAATGAGAAAATGTTTGATCTTTATTTTGCAAGAAGAAAACCCAAGTGAAACGGAAAAATCATCAACTAAAACAAATGCAAATCTACTACCATTTAAACTTTTAGTTTGTGTTGGTCCAAAAAGATCCATATGAATTAGTTCTAAGGGCCTAGTAGTCATGATATCCTTAATTGGTTTGAAGGAAGACTTGGTTTGTTTCCCAAGTTGGCACGCACCACAAATGCGGTCTTTCTCAAACTTCAAGCAAGGTATACCCTTTACTAAATCCTTAGAATTAATTCTAGCAAGATGGTCAAAAGACGCATGTCCTAATCTTCTATGCCAAAGCCAAGAATTTTCATCAAAAGCATTCAAGCATTTAGTAGAACAATCTAAATTAAGCATGTCAATGATATAAACATTATTGTCACGAAAACCGGTAAGAATACAAACATCGGATTTAACATCAAAAATCTTGCAAGAAGAATCATCAAAAACAACTTTAAGTCCACGGTCACAAAGTTGACTAATGCTAAGCAAATTATGTTTTAAACCATCTACTAAAACAACATTCTCTATAATAGGAGATGAACCAATTTGAATGTTACCTATACTGATGATAGTTCCTTTGGAGTCATCCTCGAAGGTGACGGAGCCACCTTCCATGTACCTTGATAGGGTTGTGAAGTTATTGATATCCCACGTCATGTGTCTTGAACAACCACTATCAAGGTACCACCGCTCCCTATGTCTTGGGCCTTGGTGTGTACCTATATCAAATAATTTAGGTCTTGATTTTGGTACCCACATTTTCTTGGGTCCTAGAGGGTTAGTTTCATTAACCCAAATAAGATTATTTGATCTATTAACTTGGTCATAGCAAAATTTAGTTAAATGTCCATTCTTACCACAATATGTGCATCTATATACTCTATCATATTTGAAAGCATAATGAGTGTGTGATTTGTAAGCATGAGAGTTGTGAGCATGAAAAGATTTAGCATGTGTAGTGTGAGCATGTGAATTTTTAGCATGAGAGGTGTGCTTTTTGGAAAACTTTTCTTCAAGTTTCTTAGTGTTAAAAGCACAATCTTTCAAAACTTTTTCAAAATCAACCATTTTAGTTTTTAAAAGAGGAAATTTCTTTTTCATCAACAATAGGAGATTTTCCCTTACAAGAAACCTTGTAGGCATTAAACTCATTTTGAATAGAAATAAGATTAGAAGAAATATCATCCTTTTCTTTAGAAACCATAACAAGTTGATTTTTTAGAAAAGCAACTTCTTTTTGTAATTTAAAACATTCAATCTTTTTATTGTCATAAGTTTTAGAAAGTTCAACAAAGGCATGTACAAGAACTTCCTTACTTAGTTCATCATCTTCATCATCATGAGATTGAGGGGTTACCTTAGGAGTGTTTGCCATGAAACACATGTTCGCCGTATCCACCTCTTCTTCGGACTCGCTTTCCGAATCCCACGTTGCCTTGTATGCTTTCTTTTCCTCCGGCTTCTTTGGCTTGAAGGAGGAAGTCATCTTCTTCTTGAACTCCGGGCAATCCGCCATGATATGTCTGGGTTTGCGGCAATTGTAGCAAATGATCCTTCTCTCATCTTTGCCTTCAAATTTTCTCCGGAAGTTGAGCTTGTTTTTTCGGTACAACCTCTTGACGTTCCGCACAAGTAGAGTTAGCTCCTCATCTTCTTCTTCGTCTTCTTCATCGTCATCATTGGTGGATGAAGTCTTGAAGGCTATGGATTTCTTCTTTGAAGTAGTGGCCTCTTCTCTTGCCTTCTTCTCCATCTCATGGGTCTTTAGGTTCCCAATGAGACTAATGAGGTCCATCTCATCCTTGTCGTTCAATTCTTTTAAGGTGGTGACCTTTATCTCCTATGAAGACGGAAGAGCCCAAATCACTTTCCGCACCTTTTGATCGTTGGAGATGTCATCACCTAAGAAAGAAAGACCATTAGTGATTTTAGTAAATCTTGTAATCATACTATCAATGGACTCATCATCAATCATTTTAAATGACTCATATTGGGACCTCAAGAGATCTATCTTAGCTCTCTTGACTTGTGAAGTCCCTTCGTGTGTGACCAATAAATGTTGCCAAATCTCATAGGCGGATTGGCAATGAATTACCCGTGTAAGGTCATCCTCATTCAAGGCGGTTAATAGGGAGTTTTGGGCTTTGGAGTTAGCCTCATATTCTCTAAAGTTGAAGTCGGTCCAAGTGCTCTCATCACCATCGGGTGCTACATAGGGTTTGGTCAAGGACTTGGCCACTAGGCTACCCAAAGATTGCAAAAATATAGTCATCCTAACCTTCCAAATAGGAAAATTAAGTCCATCAAATTTAGGAGGGGTTTTAATGTTATCGGCCATGTTTACTAGTGTATGAATGTATGAATGAAAATGTTGATTAGCAAATTTTAAGGATCTCTCTATGGATGTTAAGCCAAAACCTAGAGTCCAAGCTCTGATACCAATTGAAAATCACCTAGAGGGGGGGTGAATAGGTGATAATGCTAATCAATGGACAAATTAAAAATTAAGATGTAACAATTACCCAACAAGATTCACAAGATGAATGAAAGCAAGTAAATATAGCAATGATGATGATAAGCAAGTAATAAGTGCAAGTAAAGTAAAGTAAGGAGTGCAAGAATGTAAACCAAACGCAAACACAAGGATATGTTATCGAGGTTCGAGCACCCAGCTCTACTCCCCGCCTTCCCCAGAAGGATTCTAGCTACTTCCACTATCACAAAGAAATCACAATTACACCGGAGTACCCAACTCCACAATCTCAATTACAAGCAATTTCTGAGTAGTCAAAAGACCACAAACTCTCTCTTTCAAATGTCTCTTCCCTTACAAAAGGTCCTTAGAGAACAATGAGTAGGAATGAAGCTCTTGTTGTAAGTGAAGAAAGAAAATTAAATCAGAGAGAATTTCAAAAACACTTCAGAAAATGAGAGAGAATTTTAGCACAAAAACCAAGAAACAAAGCTCTTTTGAATGCCTTAAACTTTTAAATTTTTCTTGTAATAATTGTTGTAAACAATCTCTCCCCAAACACCCCTATTTATAGGAGAGGGCTAGGGTTAAGGGATAAAACATAATTAGGATTAATCAGAGAGTATTAGGTTTGAAATATATCCCTTAAACCAATTTTAAACACATAAAGACAAAATTTAAAACAGCCCAGAAAATAGACGTTTACTGTTCAACGGCTAGTCCGGTCGACCGGTCGGTCGACCGCCTATACAAAAATAGAGCCGTTACAGGCATACGGTCGACCGCCCGGTCGACCCAACAAACCCGAGAGCAAAGCTATTGCAGTCAGGTCGACCGCCCGGTCGACCGGCAAACATGCACACTGATACGTGCATCTGCCAGAACCACGGTCGACTTGTCCGGTCGACCGGACAAGACTGACACAGGCACGATCGACTGGTGCGGTCGACCGGCTTAGGTCAAAAGATCATTTTTCAGACAAAATTTTGAGGAGATAAAAATTTTATCAGAAGATGTTTTAAATAGTAATTAGTTTAAAACATAAGCATGGATATATAGGCAGAGGATTTGTATCAAACTATTTTTTTTGTATAATTTATATGAAATAAACTTAGAAATAGGATGTGCGCAAAAACGTGTGTGTTAGAGCTTCAAACTTATTCATCATTCTTTAACAAAATTCTAGACCTATAAAACTAAAAACAAATCTTGTTGAGCAATCTTCAAGTCTTGAGCCATGCTATGCCTTGCTAGAGCCCCTTCTTCTATGTTCCTTCCTTGATATGCAATATGCCTTCTTTGCTTCATGAAACCTAGAAGTTGTTGCAATAGCTAAGCAATGGCCTCCAAATATGGTACTAACCTGAAACTTATCTTAAACAAACTCATTAGTACCAAATAGCACTAATTTGGTTTGTCATCATCAAAACTCAATAAATGGAGAGTGTAACCTTTTGGGCCAACAAAAGAGTATGGCTCATAATATTGTTCTTCTACATTCAAACAAAATATCCATACCATACAACAAGTTGCAAGCTACTATTAGATCATCAAAATCGGTCAGAGGTGAGCATGAAATAAAGAAGACATTGTAAGTTAGCAAGTTAGTGGGTTAGATGTTAGAAATGTTAGAATGTTAGAATCCATCATCATGAGCCATCAATGGCTCTTGCAAGAGCAAGACCTTATAGAGGCTACTAGATTCATGTGGATTATCAAGTAAGTAGTTAGATGGTTAGTGGTTAGTAGTTAGATTACCATGAGGAAAAAAGTTAGCTAAGCATCATGTAGAAGATTGAGAAGATTATAATGGAGAAGAAAGGAGACACCTTTACATAGATTGTCACCATCTATTACATCAATATCTCTGTATCTCTCTCTGAATCTCTCAGCCCTACTACAAGATCTATAAAAGAAAAGAAAATACAAAATAAAGAGAGAGAAAATCTTAATCTGCAACTAGAAGAGAGAAACCTAGCCTAATTCTAAATCTCCTTGTGTTTCGGCCAAACCCTGCAGTATTTATAGGCAAAGGGGGTTCTAGAAGACGTGACAAGGCCACGCGTCAAAGATCGATGCGTGGCCCCACCACATTGCTGCAGAAATGCTCCATTTGTCACATTTTCACGACAAAACCAGGGACTTAGGTCCCTGGTTTTGGTGAGGATCTTCTCCTGGCTTCGAGGACCTTCCTGGTATGTTCAGATTCTGGTATTTTCGCCCAGATATTCGTCTGACGTGCGCAAGGATCTAGGTTCAATGCATCTTCTAGAAGCTCTCTTGCTTGGCCTCCAAGAAATCCGGATTTAATTACCCGAAAATGGGTTTAATTAAGCTCTTATTATCCTTTTGCCCTCCTTGTCTTGATTATCTGCAAAAGAGATCAAAATACAGTTTAGACTGACATTTTATTCATAAATCAGTAGGAAAATGCGATATAATAATGCAGAATTGTAGACTAATCATTAGTTGCCATGAGAGAAAATTAGCTAAGTACGTAAAAGGAATTAGAGAGACGAAAACTAGTAGAGATAAAGAGAGCCCCTTTCATAGAGTGTCACCCTCCATTACAAACACTCTTTCTTTCATCCTATGTACTGCTCTCTTCCCTATTACAAAATCTACAAGAAATGAAAAATACAAAAGAGAAAGAAGAAGAACAACTAACCTAAACTATCCTAAAAACTACATATATGGAGAAGTAAACCCTAAAACTCTCCTTAACACTCCTCTCAATCAGCTCTGGAAATCCCAGGGTATATATAGGCGAAAGAGGGCACCAGGGAGCGTGTACGGAGCCGCGCGTCAAATCACGATGCGCGGCTCCATGCTCTTACTATGGAAATGCGACTTTTGCCGCATTTCTGTGGCACTTCTGGGGCCGCGCGCGCTGTGCCGCCTGCTGCGTGTTCCCTGCTTGTCCCCCTCGCGGCTGTATTTCTTGGATTCTAGATTTGAGCACCTAGCCAAGGTCAATGGCTATTTTTGTAGGCTTTTAATCACCAATTAAATGGGATTTTTGGGCTCCTTCTTCATATCATGCCATGGATCTAGCAACATACAAGACAGGTGTTATTAGCAGGATTTAATATTAAACAAATGTGAAGATGTGGTATAAAATATGCAATTTTAGAGACTAATCAGTGATCCGAGGAGAAGAGTTTCAGAAGAGCTTGATGTTCACTCGGTCAACGAAAAATAAGAATCACTTTCACCGCTACACCAAGAACTCGACATTAAATAAAGAGGAGATTTGAGCTTGAAAATCTCCTCTCTCTTGTAATTGGTGTTTTTAGAATTGTCGAATTTCATTAATTCAAAAAAACTTTACAATACCTATTTTCAAATTCCCTCCCTGTACAAGAGCTGGCAACTCCGCTGGGGACCATTTTCTCCATTGATGAGCAAGTTGTGACGAAAGGTGACGTCACTTTCATGAGAAAAACGGTCGAGTCACTTGTCGTAGAATTTGACCAGGTAAAGTATGAGGAGTTCCTCTCTTCTGGTTCCAAGATCCCCAGGGTGTAGTGGCAATACTGCAGGGTCTCCTCAGAGATTCGCTCCCAAGTTTCTTCGGAGACTTCCCCAAAGATGGCTTGCACAGACAGAGCCATTTTTGGTCGCGTCGCACGCGTGGCCCACGTCAACATCTCCCACGAGACCAGCAAGGCCAACGTCTTTGAAGACCAATTTTGCCACGCCCCTCCTCTTAACATTCCTCAGCTCCAGATTATCAGGGGTTCCCAATTATCCGTGAAGCGTAATCGGAATGCTGAATGATGACAAAAGCGTCGCGCACGTCGATAACAGATGGAAGAAGCTGAAAAAACCATATATCCAGCAGATACAGGAGCTTAGGCCCGCGTCCCTTCTGAATTGCATCAGATGCGTAAAGTCTGCGTCTGGATACCAAAACACAGAGCTGAAGAGGCTCACATTTCTGAGACCTTATCACACAGATGCGATGTTCAGCAACGTGAAGTCCGCGTCTCTTCTCAGAGACACGAGACCTGCGTCTTTACGTTAGAACACGAGGCTCATGAAGCCCGCGTTTCTCAATTGTCATCAGGCAAGTGCGACAATCTGCAACGTGAGGTCTGCATCTCTTCTCAGCAGAACATGAGACCCAAGTCTCAAAGCCAAAATGCGAGAGCCGCGTCTGTTCCACAGAATGTGAGCTCCGCATCTCCGAGCCTTGTGCCCCTGAGACTTGTGTCTCAAAATTGTGACGCAAGATTAACATTCACTTTCCGATGGCTAAGGTTAGAAGAGAGATGAAAAGTCCTCATCCTCAGAGACTCAAGGCTGGTCTCTTCATTTCCCCCTCCAACGGATCTAAGGGACTACTTGACCAAGAAGAGAAGTGTTCATCAAATCACTCCACAATGCTGTTGTGAATGGCTCATCACAGTGGTGCTCTCTGAATGCCACTGCAGCTCGCATATAAGCAAACAGTCGATATTCAACCAGTTATCGTCTACATCAGTCTCCCGCTCGGCCAAAAGGCGTCACTCCCACGCAAAGAGAACCTTCTCTGATACAGAGTACCCTAAAATTACTGCAAACGTAGTGAGTTCAAGCACTACGCCAAGTAGAACTAAGGGGAAGCAGCTAATAGTCAGCTCTGATGAGTCTGACACCAAGTTAGAAGGGGTGTACCGGCATACCTGTACTCAAACTGGCTTAATAGCCCAGTAGACTACAGTGCCCTAGCCTGGGGCATTAAAGTAAGCGAGTCACACTCTGCCATCGCAGAATCACAAGCCTCGAACTCTTTCGTAGAGAAAGAAGCCTTCGCGTATTGACAGGGACTCCTGAAAAAATGGCCAGGCGCTTTGAGCAGCAAGCCCAAGTCCAGAGGGAACAACTCGATTTGATTCGCGTCCAATAAGAATCTATCGACACCCTCAAGTAGATGCTTTCACAATTGCTTGAGGACAAGAAGAAGAAGCCAAAGGCCAAGACTCCTCCCAAGAAATCCAGAGGCAAACAGCAAGAAGGGGAGAGCTCATCTTCTGCACTTACTGAAGATGAAGAGCATTCCAACTCTGAGCCATCTAAGCCTCCATCTGAAGAGGAGGTTAATTCAGATAATGGGATTGCTCATTCTAAAAGAATGAGCAAACTAGAGCAACGCCTTGAGGTCCTCGCTAACCGAAAAGGCCTCCAAGAGGTAGGAGTGGTCCGGTCATACCTGGTTGAGTGGGATCTTGTCCCGTACCCTCTTAAATTTAAAGCTCCAACCCTATAGGCCTTCGATTGCAAAGGGTCACTGAACTAACATATATACTACTTCAAGTCCCAGACCAGAAATGTAGTATCAAATGAGGTAACGAAAAAGAGAGCCAGTTAAAGTATTTGTGGACAGATTTTGGAACACGGCACTCCGATGTCCTAGCAGTATAACCCAGGCCATCTTAGTGGAAACATCCCGTCACAATTTTCAGACCTCACTCCTAATTCATATAGGAGTAGCTGAAAGCTGTACTTGAAAGCAGTTGGTCTAGCAAGGCGAACAGGCAGAAGAGATTGTCGTCAGGGTTAAGGCAGAAGAAAACAAGCTCAGACCCGAAAAGTCGACAAGGCACGCACCAGAAGCATCTTGATTGAGGTTAAACCTACACTAAAATACAGAATTTCAGATTTAGAATAAAGAGTACAAGTTACTCAATTCTACTGGATAGCAAGTGGCTATGCGGGTCGTGATCCACAAGGAGAGACTAGGGATGAAAGCTTTTTTAGTAAGTTTTCTTTTAAGATACAAAGGATGGTTAAAATTCTTCTTTTTGTAAAGAAAAAGAGAAAAATTAGGTTAAAGTGAGTTAGGAAGAAGATGGTAGATTAAGAAGATGGGAAAACTAGAAATGACATGTACAAAGAAATGGAAAAGGAATAATAAAGAAGTGGTCAATTGTGATGTTCTAAACTAAAGAATAAAAAGAAAAGAAAGAAACTAAAAGTTACTTACCCCTTTTTGTGCTCATATACCTTGGATTCATAGCTACGACTTATCTTGTCTTTGAAGACGATCAAGCATGGCATGTAGGATCTTCCTCATTCCCGATCTACACTAAGAATAAAAGGGCAAACTATATTAGAAAGAGAATGATTGTTCATCACCATAGGCCATCAAGGGCACTTGCAGTGGCGAAGCAGTCTCGAGGCTAACAGATTCACTTGGATTGCAACACATTAGAGGAGAGTAAACAAAAACAAAAGTAAAAAAGAAAAAGTAACTTTGATTCAATTCAAATAACAATGAAAGAAGAGATCACTTATACTGGTGTCACCTGCAGTACAAGCTTGCTCTCATTCCTCCATGAACGTATCATCTCCTCTCAGTTACATAAAGAAAATGAAAATTACATGAAAGAAAATAAAAACCTAAGTTACAAACTACAAATTGGCCTAAGTTCTATTCTCTTCTTGGTCGTTCTCCCTTGCCTTTGAGATTGCAGGTATTTATAGAAGAAATGCAGATGTTAGAGGAGTATGAAGATAGAAAAATCTGGCTATTTCTGAATTTGAATCCTCCTTTATCTCTAAACTTGATTAGATGTGGACATTCAGTTCTGATCTGCAATTTATTGGCGTGTTGATTGCTGAATATCACTTATCAAATGATAGAATTAGAAATAGTGATCAACATAAGAGTTGTATCTCTATAAGTCCTCTTTCTGGATCATATTGAATCATCAGATTTGAGTTTCGATAGCGAAAGTTATGATTCAAATACTAAAATATATCCAGTCAGAATCTGAGTCAAACTTGCTCCATCTCATCCGTTGATCTTCTCTCTATCCATTTATCTCTCTGTATTTGATATTATCCTCGGTTGATCTTTAACTAACCAAAGGGATTTATAGAAATCTGAATTTTACTGGTTTCCATTTGGTGTTATCTTTCTGATTTGCTCTGATCTTCAGCTGAACATTTGCCCCAATCCTTGATTTGTTCTAACTAAATCTGGGATCATCCTCAGCTAACCAAATAGATCCAGTTAAATCTGATTTTAACTGGTATTTATTTGGTTTAATTCTCTTTCTCTTCATTATTATCGTCTACAAAATAGACATTTAAGACAAAGAAATTAGCAGATTTATTACCCGATAAATATAATAGTGTAATAAAAAGAATGCAAAATATGTGTACGATCACACCCCCACACCTATCTTTTGCTCGTCCTCGAGCAAAATAACAAAACTAAACCAAAAATTATTAGACCACTTTCGCAGGTCACGCGATTGCACTGAGCTTGTGCAACAAGCCATTAAACCTCTAGATTACCCCTAGAGGATGAGTTTTGTCTCGGGAGGGTTTTCAGTAGATTGCACCCACAAAATCCATAAAGAAAGAGAAAAATGTTAGTATTTTGAAAACACATTTTGAAAGAAAAAATATTTGAAATATTGTTATAAATTTTAAGTAATCTATAAGTTATAGGAAACCGAATTTTTCATTCCTAAACTTAGTCTCTATTCAAAAATTTGTTATCAATCAAAGTGAGGAATCAAATTGTACTTCTCATCTAGTCTATTACTTTACCCTAAGTCATATGCACCTTGTGACTGTGAAAATTTTGAATAAGGGTTCTTTAACTCTAACTCTTATGCCTTATTTATATATATATATATATATATATATATATATATATATATATATTATATATATATATATTATATATATTTGGTGGTATTATTCCTTAGTTCTAATAGGCTTTCTTCTGCCCATGCAACGAGCCTTTAATCGATGACTCCCAAACCAAACGGTCTTAGCGCACCGGGTGAGAAAACACCCCAAGGACTTAAGGACTTCAGCAAATAAGGTCACAAAACTAAGGACTTTATTATATGAACCACTTTTAGGCGTGAATACTTATGCTTTATTAGGCACAAATATCCAGCTTAATCAGAGGATTTATATATATATATATATTTATTCTCAAATTTATCTAATCATCTTTCGCATAAATACTAAGGCTTGCTTAGGCCAAAGCTCCTAGCTAATCAATAATTAGATTTGTTTATCTTTTATCTTTTTCTTTTTTTATTTTTTTTGTTTTAATTTTCTTTTTAAGGCATAAGAATCTTTGTTTTTGAACCCTAAGTGTGTAAGTGTATGAAGGGTGCATATTTCATCAAGGTAAAGATCAAGACTAAATTACTTTGACAAATTATCTTCCTAACCCTAAAAATCAAACAAATAATCTTATTTTGACCAAGTATAAGAAATCCTAATTTTGATTTTCCTATTCCTTAAAATTGACTTAATTTCTTACAAATAATATGTCAAAATATTGTTTCTATTTTCAAAAAGTTTTTTAAAAGTAAAGAAAATGTTAAATTTTTTTTATTTTTTAATAAAAAGAAAAACCTAAGTTATGTTTAAACCCTCCCTCACACCTATCTCATGCATTGTCCTCAATGTATGAATTAATGCATAGATGCATGAAAAAGAAGACAGGGAAGGAAAATACTACCTTAAGGTGGTGGTTCCGGAGGTGGTCTGATTGGTCCACGAAATGCGGCCCAATCGACTTTGCATGGAGTTCGGAGGAACCCACCAGAAATCTCTCTAATATAACCCTCTAAAATGATGTATTCATGAAGGGTTTTTATTAAAAATTTGACCCCATCTAATTTCAAAATTCTATAATCAATTTCGGAGTCTATTTTGTCAACCACCTTGTCCCAAAACGGAGTGTGAAAAGATAAAATGATTGACTTGGACTTAGGAAGTACGGAAACTAATACCGACTCAGGAAAGTGACTTAAGTCAAATAAAGGTTCAGGAGTCGAGATTGGTTCAGGAAGTGGGTCCAAATCAAGAAGTTGAAACTCAAGTCCACATTCATTTTCCCACAATAGAATGTGACTTAATATTGGTGATTCAAGTTCAAGAATGACAGGTGTGGGAATCAAAACTGACTCTAAAATATTACTCAAATCGAGTAACAAAATAGGAGTCAATATTGACTCGGGAATTTGAACTGGATCACAAATTTGAGAATCTAGGTCACATTTCTCATTGAGTTCAATTTCATAAAAATGAGAACTTGCCAATTTATCAATGGGACTTTCAAAAGTGTGAAATTGGTCAAGTTCAATAAAATGATCATCAAAGATGGGCGATTCAATTTCAGTATGAATTGGCACAGGATTCAATGTTGACTCGGGAAAAAGATTGAAATCAGGTGAAGACACCAGAGTCATAATTGAATCAGGAAGTAGAATTGGATCACTAAGTTGAGGTTCATGATCATATTCATTCTCAAGTTCAATTTCAGAAAAGGGATAACTTGTCAAACTGTCAATGTCACTTTCAAAATTTGGAGTTTGGGCAAGTTTAAATGATTGTGCTGAAATGGAACCTTGTTTTCCAAACAACATGACTCTTTGGCTCTACTAGAATGGTTAGCGGCATCAGAACTGGCCAAACGGTGAGAACGTAGAGTTTGGACCATCATATCTATGTCATGATTACGAGCGTTTTGAGCCTGAGTCATGGCTTCAAGCATCTTTTCATAGTTGATTGGTTCATCATTTTGTTGCAATTGGTCTTGAAAAGATGAAGTGTTATTTTAGAATTGGTGGTGATATTGTGAGTCCATCGGATTTTGTGATTGTTGTTTGGACTCACGCATACTCATTTCCAAAATTGATGGTTTTCTATTTTGGACTGGTGGAACTGAGTATGAATCTTGAAAATATTGTGGACAACGTGGATAAGGAGGACAAGTTGGTTGAAAATTGGACTCGGGGGAGGTGAATCCCCATTGACTCTATGAAGAGTTAAAATTATTCTGGAAATTATGGTTATAAGATTAGGGGACATGGGTTATATTGATTCGGATAAGACCAATCCGGCACACTATGTTGGTTAAAGTTATGATATGCTGGATTGATAACATCCGAAAAAGAGGTGTAATATGGATTACCATTACAATTGGAAAAATTATTGTTATAAGCCATATCACACAATAAAACACAAACAAATAAGCAAACAAAGGAAAGAAAAAAATTCTAAGCTAAGTTAGGGTAGACCTATGACTTAGACGACTTCTAACTGGTTAGACTGTCCGCGGGAGGTATAATGCAGACTTTGACCACAAGCTAATCAGCCAGGTCAGGGCAAGATTGGTGGGAGGTTATCCGTCAAAGACGTTCCTTAAATAAGTAACCACCAACCTTCGGGCTTTCGGCCCTTAATCCCCTTCTAGACAATGATTTGGCAGGAGTCAAATTCCAACAACTTTCCCCTTAGGATAATCTCCTAATTGAGTCCGAGATGTCCCTAGGGCCAACGTCTACTCATTTTTAATTAGGTTTGGGTTAGTGAGTGGGGAGATTGTTTGTGGGCTAAGGGAAGGTAATGACTTCCCCACCTTATCTTGTTTATAGGACAAGCCCTTAAATCAATTTAGTGCAGTGTACAAGTATATAGAAAAAAGTAACACTCAAGCAATATTTCATACAAGAATGAGCCTTATACTAAATGCTATGCACACATACCTTGGCTCCAACACTCTTCAACAGTAAATATAAAATGTAATGAAATAGACACGTGCTTAAATGCAAAGTCTAAATCATTTTTAGCATTTACAATCAACTTTTTACTGTTGTGTTAGAAATATATATACAGTGAGTCAAACATGGAAATAAATGCTACAGATATTTAAACTACGCAATTCAGCCAACCTGTAGAAAATACAGGTTAGTAGTTCACTCAGTTTGTCACAGAACTGTAGCAAATCTGAGGGCTTCTTGGCTCTGCTTTCTAATTAGATGAGAAAGGTGTATGTAAATGTGTTTGATGTATCCCTTTCTTATCTCCGTTATAGCATAAGGCTATACCGAGTCGATTCTCAGGGAGAGCTCGCGATGGAAGCTTTGACGAGTGGTAGTGAAGACAACAAACGAAGATTCTTCTATGCTAATAAAAATAATGAATCAAATGAAAAAGAAACTAAAGAAAGGATGGATATATTCATGATGGAAATAGTCGGAAAAGAAAAACAAGATTTGATTTGGTATTCACACTAAAAGAAAAGGAAACTTAAAGAAGCAAATCATGACTAGCTTACCTTACTACCTTACCAAAGCTTACTAAACTCCGTGATAGTGAAGGCGTGCCTCATGTTGTCACTCCATCGGCGTAGGTTTCGTCTTGCGTGTTGATCTAATTACTTTCTCATGTAGATGAAGGGTGGTTTAACCCATCGGAGAAGAGAAGACCATCCAACTTGCAAGATGAAATAAAGCAATCACCCATGAGTTAGTGAAGATGGCAAGGCTAGTGGTTAGCTAGTACATGGAGAAAGAATTAGCTACAAGCCATAAGAAAAATAAAACAAAGCATGAATTAAATTGCAAGGATTTAAAGCAAGCAAGTAAAGAAAGCAATTAAAGAAAGCAAGTAAACTAGAACTAAGCTCAAGTAGAGGAAGGAGAATGGATGAATCCTTGTTGCTTCAAGTTGTCACACCTTGATTACACAAGCTCTCTCTCTCACAATCTCTCTCTTTTACAAAGTATCTAGGGAAGAAGAAGAGGGACTAAAGAACTAAACCTAGAGAAAAACCTATGAAAATTACAACAACTAACAATTTCTCCTCTCTTCTCCATTCAGTCTTTTTTCGCAGGTCTATGGTCCAATATTTATAGCCCCAGAGAGAAGCTTCGAGATCCAGGTGGTTGGCGCAAAATCCGGATCTCAACAGACTTGTAACTGCCGCGCGCGCGCGGCAATCTCCCAGATCTGGCGGCAAAATCTGGGCCGTTGAGCCCAGATTTTCTGTTGGGATCAGGTTGTTAGGTGGTTATCCACGTAGCCTTCTGGATTCTTCATTGGGCGCGCGGATCTTAACTGAATCCAAATTCAAATCTTGGCTTTATCTTGATCTTGGATTTAATCCCTTTAATTATTGCTAATTAAAGTGATTATTGGCTTTCTCTCCATTAGAGTGTGTACCTGCAAATATATAGAGAAGATGAGTAAAAATCATATATTTATTAACTAAATGCATGGGAATTATGTGGTAAAATATGCAACATTGGATACCAATCACACCCCCACACTTATTCTTTTGCTCGTCCCGAGCAAAAACAAAGAAAAAGAAAAGAAAATCCTAACTACCAATTTTATTACACCACTTTCGCAGGTGACGCGATTGCACTGAGCATGTGCAACAAGCCGTTAAACCTCTAGGTTACCCTAGAGGAGGAGTGTTGTCTCCTGAGGATTTTCAGCGGATTACACCCACAAAATCCATAAAGAAAGAAGACAAATGTTAGTGTTTTGAAAACGTATTTTGAACAAGAGACATGTTTACGAACTATTTTTGCAAAAATATAAGTGATCCTAGGTCATAAGTCCACCTATAATCATTCTTCCTTAAACTTAGTCTCCATGCAAGATCTTGTTTTCAATTAAGGTAAGAATTCAAAATTGGATTGAATATTTTATCTTTCATAAAACCTAGATAATTTGCACACCGTGCTCGTGAAGATTTCTGGGATTTCAACTCCAACCATCAAGCCATTTATATATATATATATATATATATATATATATATATATAATATATATATATATATTTCTTTTATTTTTCTTCCCTTAGTCTAGGCTTTCTAGTTTACCCTTGTAGCGAGCCTTTAACCGATGACTCCCAAACCAGACGGTCTTAGGGCACCAGATGAGAAAACATCCCTCGGGTTTAAGGTCTCGAGTAAAAAAGGCCACATAACTAAGGGAGATTATTTATTTCCTTTACCACCGTTAGGCGTGAATAATCATGCTTCTTGAGGCACAATTATCCAGCTTAATAAGTGATGTTTTATTTATATATATTTTTTCTTTTTTTTTTCCTTTATTTATATGGCATTTTTGGTCTTTGTTTCCATCCCAAGAAATGTGTAAGTGTGAAGTGCATATTATCTAAGGCAAAAATTTAAGATAAAAATATCTCACCAATTTTTCTTACTTAGCCTATAATTTCAAACAAGATCTATTATTTCAACTAGGTTTAAGATGTCATAATTAAGGCTTTCTTAATTTCTAAGATACATCTTAATTTTCTTAAAAATAGATCAAAACTTTGTCTCTTTTTTCAAAATTTTTTTATTTTATTATTATTATTATTATTATTATTTTTAAATTTTTCTAAAAGAAAAGGTAAAATCTAAAAAGAAAGTGGAAAATCTAGAAAAAAGATAAAATCTAAAAATAAAATGGAAGACCTAAAAAAAAATGAAAATCCTAAAAAATAAAAATCCTATAAAGAAAATAAAAAGTCCTATGTTAGTACATACCCCCCCATACCTATCTCATGCATTGTCCCCAATGTATGCAAGATGAAATGATGCATGAAATAGGTAAAAGGTAAGAAACTACCCCTCTGTCGCTTTGGACCCGCAGTGGTGCTGGGTCCAGCTGACTGTGATCTCCTCAGCGTGGCCTTAATGCTATCTAACCTAGAGGATTGCTCCTCTACCTTTTTCCGCAGCCTCACTTGACCCCTAAAGATTTTCTTCATGCCCTTCCAGATGGAAGACATGAAAGCTCGTGACTCAACTGGGAGATCTTGCCTCCAAAACTCAGGTTCATCTTCTTCCTCAAGACTCTCCTCAGAGGAGGACTCTACATCCTCAGGCTGGACAGTAGGAGTCCAGACCGCGTGTAAACAACAATTATACGAACTGGTAGGTCTCTCAGGTGCAACAAATACTCGGTCGAATGAATCAAAAACATCGTCTGGTAGGAAAGTCCTACACAGACGTGTAATCAGGATGGGGTGAGAGTATTTGGCACCTCGTGTGCGTGAAGAGTTGGCTATAAGTGCATGGAAGATGACCTTATTCAAACAAACCGAGTGTTGATGAGTCATTAAATCATGTATAATTTGCAACACTGGTCTGTTGAAAGAGGAGGTGTGGTCTAGCCCTAAAATGTTTCGTTGGATCCAACGTCCAACGCAGTGAATATTTCTAAATGTCGTACTGGCTTTGAGCCCACGATCCTGCTCAGTACAACGAGCCCCCATAATAGTCATATACTCAATCAACGGGAGAGGCTCGCTATGTTGTGTGATGGTTGGGACAGAGGTGATTTCCTCAAGAAGAGGAAGCGTGACAAGTAAGTCTCCTATGGGCATGTGTACAGTAAACTGGTACATGTGTGGATCAATTGATGCTTGGTCAATGTGTGTGTAAAACATTGTCACCAAGTCGGGACAATAAAAAGCATCAGTCTCAGAGTTGTCGTATACTAACGTGTACAATTCCAAGCCCTAATTCTCTCTAAAAACACATCCCCATAACCATTTGGATCACTCAATATCCGCCCAAAATCTTTCTCAACAAAAATTGGAGGTGCCATACTATGAATTTAAGATCAAAGCGGTAAAAAGAAGAGATTTAGAATTCGAACCACCCCCGGAATTCGTGGGGGGAAGAATTTCGATCTCTGCAGTGGGTTCAGGAAGCTCTGAATGAAGATGTAGCACCAGATCACCAACAAGAACTTGAAATCGATCGGAACAGACTCTGGCGGCGCGCAGGAGTCGTCAGAATTGCCGCAGAAGCTCGGCTGGGGCCGCGGTTTTGCGGCAGATCGGAGAGAACTGGGAAAGGGAAAATTCAGTGGCGGCGCTGGAGAAGGATTTTTTAGATCTGAGATGATTTTTTCGTTTGAGGGAGGAAGTGTGTGGAAGAGGGGCTATTTATAGAAGGGAAAGAACTTTAGAATCCCACTTCTATCCCTAGGTTAAAAATGAATTTACCCTAGGGAATTGGAAGTTTTGAAAAGAGCTTTGACCCTAGGGACTTGGAATATGAGGAAACCTAGGAATTTAGAAAGATTTTGAATTTGGAAAGTGTGGAAACTCCTTTTAGCATAAAAATCCCTCCTTTATTTTTATTTTTTTTCTTTTTTTTTTATTTTCTAAATCCTATGTTAGTAAACCCTCCCCCACACTTATTTCATGCATGCATGAAACAAAATGGAGAGGGAAGGAAAAAAAAAAATTACCTTAAGGTGGTGGTTCCGGTGGTGGTCGGATTGGTCCACGAAACATGGCCCAATCAACTTTACGTTGGGTTTTCAGGAACCCACCAAAAATATCATGAATATGACCCACTAAAAAGATAAATCCTTGAAAGATTTTTATTAAGTACATGACCCCATCTAATTTCCATTTTTTCCAAATAATTTCGGAGTCAAATTTATCAAAGCCCTTGTCCCAGAATGATGTATGAAATGACAGAACAGTTGACTTGGACTCAGGAAGAACCGACTCAGGAAGGTGACTGAAATCAAGTAAAGGTTCAGGAGTCAAAGTGAATTCTGGAATTGGGTCCAAGTCAAGAAATAGAAACTCAAGTCCACATGTATTGTCCAACAATGGAATGTGACTATCAAAATTGGTGATTCAAGTTCAGGAGGGATGGGAATCAAAACTGACTCTAAAATGTTGCTCAAATTGGGTAACATAACAGGAGTCAATAATGATTTAGGAATTTGAATTAGATCACAAGTTTGAGAGTCAAAGTCACATTCCATATTGAGTTCAATTCCACAAAAATGAGAACTTGCCAATTTATCAATAGGATCTTCAAAAAGTATAATTGGTCAAGTTCGACATGATCCTTAAAGATGGGTGATTCAACTTCATTGTGAATTGGGAAAGGATCCAATGTCGACTCCGGGAAAAGATTGAAATCAGGTAAAGATACCGGAGTCATTATTGAATCAGAAAGAAGGATCGAATCACGAAGTTGGGGTTCAAGATCATATTCCTCATGTAATTCAATTCCACAAAAATGTGAACTTGCCAATTATCAATGGAACTTTCGAAAGTATGGAATTGGTCAAGTTCAATATGATCATCATAAGATATTGGTGATTCAATTTCACAATGGATAAGTATTGGATCCAATACTGATTCGGGAAATGAAGTGAAATCAGGTAAGGATATGGAAGTCATGATTGAATCAGAAAGTAAACTTGAATCATCAAGTGAAAGTTCAGGATCATGCTCAAGTTCAATTTCAGAAAAAGAAAAACTTGCCAAAATGTCAATAGGATCTGAAGGTTGGACAAGTTCAGTTGAGTGTGCTGAAATAGAATCTGGACTTCCAAGACTACATGACTCTTTGGATTTAACAGAGTGGCTAGTGACATTAGAAATAGGATGAGAATGAAGAGTTTGGATCATCAAATCTAAGTCACGGGCACGAGCATTTTGAGCATGGGTCATGTCTTCAAGCATCTTTCCATAATTGAGGATTTCGTTGTTTTGATGAAAAGATGAAGTGTTGTCTTGGAAGTGATGGTGAAATTGTGAGTCAAAAATGTGTGGTGATGGAAAAGTGGACTCACACAAGAGATCTTTACTCGTTTCCATGACAAATGGTTGTTCATAATGAAAAGGTGGAACTGAGTAAGACTCTTGAAAATACTGTGGAATTGGAGAGGCAAATGGTTCTGAAGGTGTTTGCTCGGCTCTTTGTAAATTGGCTTCTAAACTCCTCAGTAACTCAGATTTTTCTTCAAATGGAGGTTCAGAAAAAGGAGTGTATGAAGCGGAAACGGGACATGAATATTGTGGACAAGGTGAGTATGGTGGACAAGGAATTTGAGAATTTGACTCGGGGTACGTGAATCCCCAATGACTCGGTGAAGAGTTGAAATATTATGGAAATTATAATTATTAATTGGGGGTATGGGTCATATTGATTCGGATAAGGACAACCCGGTGTATTTGGTTGGTGCATATTGTAAAACACCGGGTTGGAATTATCTGAATATGGAGTATGTGTGACATATGGATTATTATTAGGATGGAAAGAATTGTTGAATGCCATATCACACAATACACACAAAAACAAACAAATAAAACAAACAAACAAAAGAAAAAAAAATTCTAACCTAAGTTAGGGTAGACTTAGGACCTAGACGACTCCTAACTGATAGACTGTCCACGGGAGGTTCAGTGGAGACTTTAACCACAAGCTAATCAGCCAGGGAAGGGCAAGGTTGTTGGGAGTTTTCCGTCAGAGACGTTCCTTAATTAAGTAACCACCAACCTTCGGGCTTTCAGCCCTCAATCCCTTTCCTAGACACTGATTTTGCAAGAGTTAAATTCTAACACTTTTCCCCCTTAGGATAATCTCCTAGATGAGTCCGAAATGTCCCTAGGGCCAACGTCTACTTTTTTTATTAAATTAGGCTTGGGTTAGTGAGTGCTTGGGAAAATGATTTTCGGGCTAAGGAAAGGGTAATGAACTCCCCACCTTATCTTATTTATGGGTTATGCCCTTAGAATTGATTTGTGCAAGTGTACAAGAAATATCACTAAGATTCACTCAAAGCATGAAAATCAAGCAAGAGATGATTCCTAGTCTATATGCAATGCGAAACGTACCTTGCCTCCAGCACTCTTCAACAGTAAAAGTAAAGAATTGAAAGACACGTGCCTAAAAATGCAAATGTCTAAACAATTTTTAACAATTTCAACCAATTTTTTACTGTTGTTTAATTAAGCAGGAGTATGGTGAAGAATACAGGAAATTATGTATAACAGCAGATGTATTTTGCAGAGAAACAAGCCCTGCAGAAATTAGGTCAGTAGTGAGCTCAGTATTGCCGCAGATCTGCGGCAAAATTCCAGAATCTGCGGCAAAACTGAGGGATCCTGGTCTCTACTTTCTAGAGCAGAGGCCCAGGTCCACTTGTATGTCACTGCAATGCAAGATTTCTGTTTCTTCAACCTGTAACCTGCAACAGAGAAGAAGATTCGTTTAGTTCTTCACTTTAACCTAAAACGTTGCTCTCCCCGGCAACGGCGCCATTTTGATTAGATGAGAAAGGTGTATGTAAATGTGTTCGATGTATCCCTTTCTTATCTCCGTTATAGCATAAGGCTATACCGAGTCGATTCTCAGGGAGAGCTCGCGATGGAAGCTTTGACGAGTGGTAGTGAAGACAACAAACGAAGATTCTTCTATGCTAATAAAAATAATGAATCAAATGAAAAAGAAACTAAAGAAAGGATGGATATATTCATGATGGAAATAGTCGGAAAAGAAAAACAAGATTTGATTTGGTATTCACACTAAAAGAAAAGGAAACTTAAAGAAGCAAACCATGACTAGCTTACCTTACTACCTTACCAAAGCTTACCAAACTCCGTGATAGTGAAGGCGTGCCTCATGTTGTCACTCCATCGGCGTAGGTTTCGTCTTGCGTGTTGATCTAATTACTTTCTCATGTAGATGAATGGTGGTTTAACCCATCGGAGAAGAGAAGACCATCCAACTTGCAAGATGAAATAAAGCAATCACCCATGAGTTAGTGAAGATGGCAAGGCTAGTGGTTAGCTAGTACATAGAGAAAGAATTAGCTACAAGCCATAAGAAAAGTAAAACAAAGCATGAATTAAATTGCAAGGATTTAAAGCAAGCAAGTAAAGAAAGCAATTAAAGAAAGCAAGTAAACTAGAACCAAGCTCAAGTAGAGGAAGGAGAATGGATGAATCCTTGTTGCTTCAAGTTGTCACACCTTGATTACACAAGCTCTCTCTCTCACAATCTCTCTCTTTTACAAAGTATCTAGGGAAAAAGAAGAGGGACTAAAGAACTAAACCTAGAGAAAAACCTATGAAAATTACAACAACTAACAATTTCTCCTCTCTTCTCCATTCAGTCTTTTTTCGCAGGTCTATGGTCCAATATTTATAGCCCCAGAGAGAAGCTTCGAGATCCAGGTGGTTGGCGCAAAATCTGGATCTCAACAGACTTGTAACTGCCGCGCGCGCGCGGCAATCTCCCAGATCTGGCGGCAAAATCTGGGCCGTTGAGCCCAGATTTTCTGTTGGGATCAGGTTGTTAGGTGGTTATCCACGTGGCCTTCTGGATTCTTCATTGGGCGCGCGGATCTTAACTGAATCCAAATTCAAATCTTGGCTTTATCTTGATCTTGGATTTAATCCCTTTAATTATTGCTAATTAAAGTGATTATTGGCTTTCTCTCCATTAGAGTGTGTACCTGCAAATATATAGAGAAGATGAGTAAAAATCATATATTTATTAACTAAATGCATGGGAATTATGTGGTAAAATATGCAACATTGGATACCAATCACTTTCTTGAGTAGAGTCCAAGGCCACTTATGTGTCCACTGCAAATAGAATTCCTTGTTGTTAAATCTGTACAAAAAATAAAGAAGAAAGTTAACCAAAAATGTAAACATTAAAGAGAATTACTTACCGTCCCTCCCCGGCAATGGCGCCAAAAATTGATTGAGGTTAAACCTACACAAAAATACAAAATTTCAAATTTAGAATAAAGAGTGCAAGTTACTCAATTCTACCGGATAGCAAGTGGCAATGCGGGTCGGGATCCACAAGGAGGGACTAGCGATGGAAGCTTTTTTTAGTAAGTTTTCTTTTAAGATACAAAGGATGGTTAAAATTCTTCTTTTAGTTCTTGTAAAGAAAAAGAGAAAAATTAGGTTAAAGTGAGTTAGGAAGAAGATGGTAGATTAAGAAGAAGGAAAAACTAGAAATGACATGTACAAAGAAATGGAAAAGGAATAATAAAGAAGTGGTCGATTGTGATGTTCTAAACTAAAGAATAAAAAGAAAAGAAACTAAAAGTTACTTACCCCTTTTTGTGCTCATATACCTTGGATTCATAGCTACGACTTACCTTGTCTTTGAAAGCGATCAAGCATGGCGTGTAGGATCTTTCCCATTCCCGATCTACACTAAGAATAAAAGGGCAAACTATACTAGCAAGAGAATGGTTGTTCATCACCATAGGCCATCAAGGGCACTTGTAGTGGCGAAGCAGTCTCAAGGCTAACATATTCACTTGGATTGCAACACATTAGAGGAGAGTAAACGAAAACAAAAGTAAAGAAGAAAAGTAACTTTGATTCAATTCAAATAACAATGAAAGAAGAGATCACTTATACTGGTGTCACCTGCAGTACAAGCTTGCTCTCATTCCTCCATAAAAGCATCATCTCCTCTCAGTTATATAAAGAAAATGAAAATTACATGAAAGAAAATAAAAACCTAAGTTACAAACTACAAATTAGCCTAAGTTCTGTTCTTTGCTTGGTCGTTCTCCCTTGCCTTTGAGATTGCAGGTATTTATAGAAGAAATGCAGATGTTAAAGGAGTATGAAGATAGGAAAATCTGGCTATTTCTGAATTTGAATCCTTCCTTATCTCCAAACTTGATTTGTTGTGGATATTCAGTTCTGATCTGCAGTTTGTTGGCGTGTTGATTACTGAATATCACTTATCAAATGATAGAATTAGAAATAGTAATCAACATAAGAGTTGTATCTCTATAAGTTCTCTTTCTAGATCATCTTGAATCATCAGATTTGAAATTCGGTAGAGAAAGTTATGATTCAAATACTGAAATGTATCTAATTAGAATCTGAGTCAAACTTGCTTTATCTCATCAGTTGATCTTCTCTCTATCCATTTATCTCTCTGTATTTGATATTATCCTCGATTGATCTTTAGCTAACCAAAAGAGATTTATAGAAATCTGAATTTTACTGGTTTCTATTTGGTGTTATCTTTCTGATTTGCTCTGATCTTCAGCTGAATATTTGCCCCAATCCTTGATTTGTTCTAATTAGATCTAGGATCATCCTCAGCTAACCAAATAGATCCAGTTAAATCTGATTTTAACTAGTATTTATTTGGTTTAATCCTCTTTCTCTTCATTATTATCTTCTACAAAATAGACATTTAAGACAAAGAAATTAGCAGATTTATTACACGATAAATGTAGGAGTGTAATAAAAAGAATGCAAAATATGTGTACGATCACATCTTTCCAAGCTAAAAGAATGGACACACTAGCGATAGAGATGAAGTCTCCCTCTAAGCCCCAGCCAACTAGAGGAGGTAGCTCTTTAAGCCAGCTGCGCGCCAACAAGCAATACTTCTTCAAAGACGAGCATGTCGATTCATTGTTCAAATTACTCAATAAGAGCAATAGACTGAAGCTTCCTGAAGTTAGACGTCCTGAGGAGGTAGGCAAGACCGACAACCCCAATTACTACTTGTATCACAGGATGTTGGGGCACCCTATCAAAAGTCGTTACATCTTCAAAGCATTCTCCAAGATTTGATTGATGCGGAGGTGCTCCAGCTCCGCCAGGAGCAGAAGAATGTGACAACCAATATGATGTCTTTCTTTCAGTTTGGGGTACAACCTCGAACGCCAGCCGGACAGGCATGGTTCCCATCCCAAAAGGGGAACTAAGGGTGGTCAATAAATATCCACACCACTAGCAGGAGAAAGGTCTCGAACCTATTCTTACTCCTCAAGGAGAGATCATGTGGGTTCATCCTGACCTTATGGAAGGCCAGCAGTGGACTACTATTACCAATAGGAAGTCCAGGGGGAAAGCAAAAGTTTTACCTTGCAATGTAGTGTGTGCTTCCTCCCAAGAAGCAGAAACCGATGTCCCCTCGGTAACTGATTTGGAGGAGGAGACAATCGTCCTTACTGTAGAATCAAATGCACCGTCATGGCAGGTACTCGCTCGGGCCAATCATACTTGAAGAAGTACGATGAAATGGTGGCAATTCAACCTAAACCCACCACAGAGCCAACCAAGCAATCCACGAAGCAACCTTTGAAAAAGCAAAACAAGCTTCGGTACGCCAAGGCTCTCCCGAAGGACAAAGCAGAAGGATCTTTAGCACCTTACTGCTTTGATATTTTGGCTCAACTGGCCTACATCCCAGCCAGGATTACCCATTATGAGCTCCTGAGAATGTCTAAGTCAACAAGGGATGCTCTGAGAGAAGCCTTAGCCAATATTGAGGCCTTCATGGCCCAGATTCTAGCTAAACCAGAGGAGGAAGATGAACAAAACTGTCTCCACACATCTCAACAGGTCCCCTGCATAATCTTCACTCCAGATGACATGCAGGTTAAGGGGAAACAGATAGGCCCCCGTACTTCACAGGGTATATTGGATCATCTGAAGTGAGCCGCATTCAGGTGGATCCAGGATCCGCTTTGAGCATCATGCCCCACCGAGTCATGCAGCACTTGGGATTCTCCACTCACCGATTGAGCACCACCCAAACTATCATTTATGGCTTCTACGCCAATGGTACGGCCCCATGGGAAAGATTAACTCAAATGCTAGATCGGGGACTTAAGATCCAAGGTGACGTGCTATGTTATTGATGCTGACACTTCGTATAATTTGCTACTGGGACGATCATAGATTCATCGTAACTCCATCGTCCCCTTTACTCTCCATCAAGTCATGAAGTATGTTGATGGAAATGAAAAAGTCTGAACATTGGTTGCCGAAAGGCATCTGTTCAAAGGGTAGAGAACTGCTTTACAGACTCCCTCCTGTACCAGGATTCTCTAGAAATAGACGAGAATCCCCGCCAGAGGAACTAGACTCTGGTAATGAAGCTGATGTCGAGCCAGAGGCAGATGAAGAATGTCTTTGTGAGTTAAATCCTCTTGTAACAAGCGTTGATAAGTTCGATGTCAATAACACCGCCAATGATGTAGGCGAGTGGTATATTAATGAAGAGTTTGATTTGGTTTATTTTTTTGTGTTTGCTTCCGATTTCGTACCATCAGATACTAGTACCGATGTAGATGATGACCCCTGGTCAGTAATAGCTGCCCTGACATCATTGCATGTACCAATGAGATCATCTCTCACGGCATATCCAAGCATCCGTGATGCACAAGAATCCTTCTTCGAGGTCTCAACAAGATACAAGAGCTAAAAACTGATCCTTTTCGTAAGAGTCGAGTCCAAACCAACGATTTGTGGAGACTTAAAAAGTGAGACTAAACTTTTTTAATCTCATTATGAGTCAAATATACTCAGAATGATGAAGAATATGGGGCATGACCCAACAAGTGGTCTTGCCTTAAACTTCGACAAAGGAAGGAGAACATTGCTTCGATCCTTCGTTCCAAAAGGGAAAGCCCCTGATTATTATCATTGAATTCGCAGGGGGTTGGGATATGTGTCAACTCCAACCCCGTTAGCTTCTGAGTCTGAAGGATTATTATATCATAATCACTCGTCGGGCACGTCATCGTAGGAGTCAGATGTCAGTGTCGGCAACATCTTCAAAGACCTTTCGGTAAATATGGTTTCAACAAGCCACCAAAAGATGGAGATGAACAAATAATCTAGTCAGATATAGATGCTTGGATCAAACACCTAAATACTCTTAAGGATATTCACTTTGAACAACGCGATCCACCTATGGAGGATAAGGTAACCCAGGTTAATCTGAGAGATGAAGCTAATCCTAAGCCCATCTTTATGAGCGAAAGCTTATCACCGCCCGAGAAAGAAGATCTAATATCTCTCTGCAAGAGCATATAGATGTTTTCACCTAGAACTATGAAGATATGCCCGGGCTTGACCCCCAAGTGCCATGCATCGCCTTAACATCAATCCGGACGCGAGGCCCATCAAGCAACAACAACGACAGTTTCGCCCATGGATAATGGAAGCGATCCAGTCGGAAGTCAAGAAGCTTATAAACTCTGATTTCATCAGGGAAGAACAACACCCTGATTGGGTGGCTAATATCGTCCCCGTCACCAAGAAGAATGGGAAGATCCGAGTTTGTATTGATTTCCTTGATCTAAATGAGGCATGTCCTAAAGATGTGTTCCCCTTCCAATCACGGATGCCATAATCGACAACATGTGTGGGTTTGAATGGATGTCCTTCATGGACGAATTCTCTGGATACAATCAAATAATGATGTACCCTAATAATGAGAAGCATGCATCCTTCAGGAGACCATTAGGGGTGTATTGTTATACTGTGATGCTCTTTGGATTAAAGAATGCGGGGGTGACATACCAGAGAGTTATGAATGCTATTTTCCACAAGCGTATACACAAAACAGTCGAATGCCACGTAGATGATATTGCAGTGAAAAGCCGTGCCAAAGGCAATCACATAGTAGATCTGAAGACAGTATTCGATATCATGCGCACGCAATAATTGAAGATGAATCCTACCAAATCCTTCTTGGGGTAGCCAACGGTAAATTTCTTGAGTTTTTCGTAACATCTAAAAGAATTCACCTCGACCCAGAGAAAGTCCGTGCCATCCAGGAGATGCAACCTCTAAGGAATCTTAAAGAGCTTAGAGGATTGCAAGGGTGACTAGCCTATATCCGGAGGTTTATCTTAAATCTCTCAGGACGATGCCAACTCTTTATCAAATTGATGAAGAAAGGTGTTTCATTCATCTAGGACGATGCTTGCCAACAAGCGTTCAAGGAAATCAAGCGGTGCCTCACGCATCCACCTATCCTTACAGCTCTAGTGTCAGGAAAATCTTTTCTGATATATGTTTGAGCTTTGGATCATTCTCTAGGAGCTTTTCTAGCCCAGAATAATAATCAGGGACATAAGCAGGTAATTTATTACCTAAGTAGAACAATGATCGGAGCTGAACATCGAGACAACCTGATCGAAAAGAAATGCTTGGCGTTGGTGTTCGTCGACCAGAAGATGCGACAGTTCCTGGTGGGCTAAACCATACATGTCATATCAAAAGTTAAACCTTTAAGTTGCTTATGATGAAGCCATCATCATTGAATGATCGATCTGCTAAATGGGCTATATTGCTCTCCAATATGAGATGCAATTTCTACCACAAAAGTTGTGAAGGGACAGGCACTGATAGACTTCTTAACTGAGCATCCAGATCCAAGAACGACCAAACTTTATGAAGAACTCCAAGACTTGCTGAAGTTTGCTTGACCCAAACGTCTTCTGAAGGATAGGTGTGGCAGTTCTTCTTCAATGACGCATCAAGAACGGGTCCTCAAGAAAATATCGTAGCAAGAGTGGGGGTAGTATTTGTCTCCCCACAAAACTACGTAATCCCTCATGCATTCACATTAACTGAGCCGTATTCTAACAATGTAGAGGAATACAATGCTCTCTTGATTGGGATGCAAATCGCTGATAAGATTGGCATCAAAAATCTCGAAGCGTACATTGATTCAAAGCTCATCGTTAATCAGGCTCGCAGGGAGTACGAAGTCAGACATGAAGACTTAGTATCCTATCACAACGCAACCATCCATATGGCGGAGAGGTTTAAGCTTCTACATTGACCATGTACCTTACCAGCAGAATGCACATGCAGATGCACTGGCATCTCTCGCCGCTTTCTTGGACCTTCCAACTGAAGCGGCAGAGAAAGTACTCGTATACAGCCATGACCTGTACTGTCCAAGATTCGTCCTGGAAGATGATGAAACTCCAACAGGAAACCTTCAAGTCAAAGAAGCTCTAGGGACTTCAGTAGGTCTAAAGCTCAGAGATTGGTGATTCCCGTACATCGACTACACATTGTACGCCATTCTGCCTGATGACCCTAAAGAAGCGGCTTCCATTAGAAGGAAAGCCCCTAAATTCTACTACAATGCGATCACGAGAATACTGTTTAGCCAATCACATGATGGATTCCTCTTTCGGTGCTTATCACATAAAGAGGCATAGAAAGAACTCAAAGAGGCTCATGATGGTATGTGCGAAGCTCACCAACCTAGTCCAAAACTTAGAGATCGACTCCGAAGACTGGGATATGATTGGCCAAAGATAATCTCTGATGCCACACTTTTGCTCAGCGATGCCATGCCTATCAGATCCATGGTGACTTCATTCACCAGGCACCAGGACATCTTTGCCCTACAACTTCTTCCTGGCCATTCAAATATGGGGAATGGATGTGGAGGCCTGGGGCCATTGCTTGGTTGGCCTTTTTGCGGGTAGATTTCCGGGTATGGAAGCTGTCCGTAAATTGTGCGAGGGATGGAAGGTGAAATGCTCACAATGGAGACATCGGTCGGGGTGGATAATTTTCAAGTTCCAATCGGACGATGATAGGCTTAATGTATTGAATGGTGGACCGTACTTTGCGTACGGGAGTAATTTGTTGCTGAAGATTTTGCCGAGTTGCTTCAGGTTCGAGGGGGAGGACGTGGCTTCAGTGCCGATCTGGATACAGCTGCCGGGCCTGCCCCTTGATTGCTGGAATGCTCGTGCCCTAAGCAAGATTGTTTCCAAGGTGGGTAAGCCAATTACTACAGATAATATGACTCGGACTAAAGAGAGGATCTCCTTTGCCAGAGTTTTGGTTGAGGTGGATGTAAGATCAGATATTGTCTCGTCTGTGGAAATTGGGCTCCCGACTGGAGTGGTGTATCAACAGTCGGTGATTCCCGAGTTCACCCCAAAATTCTGTATAAGGTGCAAGACCTTCGGACACGTGGAGGGAACTTGTGGCAAAGGGCTAGAGGAGAGGCAACAAAAGGCGTATGTTGCGATGAAGAAGAGTCTGCCCAGGGGAGGTGTTGGTGATGGCCCTGTTGGATTGGGTGGAGCGCGGGCTGTTAAGGGGACTGCCCCCTGTCTGTCTACCTCCAATGATCTGCCAGGAGCTTCCTTGCGGCCTGATGGGTTGGCTGCTAACCCGGGTCTGTCCCTCCTTCGACCTGCTGAGGTCCTGGTCGCTAGCGAGGTGGTTGGTGATGGTGGACTGTCGGTGGGCAGTAGGCTGGGTCAGGTGGGGGCTGGGTTGTTGCCAGCTTTGGTGGTGGATGCATCTGGTTTAGTGGGGAAGCAGATTGGAACTGGTGATATGGTGGGGGCTGGTGGGGCTGTTTTGCTACCGACAACTGAAGTTCAGGGTGCGTCTGGATCGGGAAAAAGTGAAGAAAAAGAAAAAGAAGATATCTGGACGACTAGATATGGCTTCGGAACAACAACTATCAGATGGTGAGGGACTCCTTTTGGACCCTGGGCCTTACGATGGCATGGTTGATTGTTTTGAGGGAGGGAATAAAGGTGGAAAAAAGGGAGGCGGAAGTTGTAGTCTGGTTAGCTTCAAGTCGACTAGGTTAGGCCCTAGTCGACTTGGATGGGCCAAACTATGCCTGCTGGCCTGCGGCTTTGTGATGTAGATGTACGGTATGGGACTGTGATGTAATCCTCATGTTCTTGGAGTCTGTTGTAAACCTTATGTTGGCTGCATAGGGTTGGGTTCTTTTGTGGACACCATAGGGTAGTCTCTGGTGTTGTTTTGGGACAGGGGTAGGATACTATGATGTTGCGCATCATAGGATAGGTTTTTCTTTTGTTGGCATCAGTCGGGAGCTGATGCTTGGTTACTTGTAGATAAATTTTTTTTGGGATATATTTACATTTACCTTCTCAAAAAAAAAATATGGGGAATGGATGTGGTTGGTCCTATCAGCCCACCTCATCAAAGGATACCAGTTATCTTTCCCATAACCGATTACTTCTCCAAATGAGGGGGGAGGGGGCTACCCCTTGAGGGAACTACAGATATTTGACGTGATCAAGTTTATCAAACATCACGTGGTCTACTGCTTTAGCGTGCCACAACGGATTGTCCATGATTATGGGCCTTAGTTCGTCAGCCAAGAATCCCAACTGCAACAAGTTCAAGATCCAGAGTGTATCTTCAATGTCATACTATCCAGCCGCTAACGGCCTTACAAAAGCTTTCAATAAGACCATTGGAAAACTTCTCAAGAAATTCGTCTCGAAGAGCCAACGCGACTGGGACGATAAGTTAGGTGAATGCTTATGGGCTTATTGCACAACAATGAGAACCCCGACGAAAGCTACACCATTCTCTTTGTATACGGGTGTGAAGCCGTGCTCTCACTAGAAATCCAGATCCATATCTACGCGTCACCTTAACCATGGAGATGACAAATGAGGAGAAGTATCAACTGTGACTCCAGGAGCTAGAAGCTTTGGACGATAAATGCCTGCAAGCTCAATAGTAAATCGAGCTTTATCAAGCTCAATTTTCAAAACCTTCAACAAGAAAGTCAAGGAGCACACTTTCAAGAAAGGTGACCTTGTCTTAGCTGTCAGAAGACCCATGGTGATGACACATAAGTCAAAAGAAAAATTTCATCCCAAATAGGAAGGACCATTTGTAGTAGAGCCGGTCTACTCAAATGGAGCATATCGCCTCATAACCTCAGACAGCGATACACTCATGATGCTGATCAATAGCAGATTATTAAAGAAACACTATCCTTAACAGGATTCTTCTCATGATCAGGTTAATATTACACCTTCGATCAAAACTTCTAGATCTAAGATGTTTGGAAGAGCGCCAAAGAAAAGCTTCTTCCTTCAATTGATCACATTATAGTCAATCATTGCCAAGCTGACCGAACATTGGTTATATCATAATACATGATGTAAATATCAAAGAAAAGATAAAGTGTGAAACTTCAGTTTTAGCCTTGTTACTCTTCTCTAGTTTGTCTATGAACATCTGACGCCTCCACCGCTAAAGGATACAGGAAGTAGTTAGCATTTAAGTCCAACGGAAAATCCTCGACAACTCATCATGTTGAGGGAAAAAGCATGACTAGCCCAACTCAAATGATAGTTGGTAAAGGCATACCAAATCCGTTGATAGCTGAGGGTTTGCTAAAAATCCTAAGGGACTTGATCCCGCCTCCCCTTCAAAATCTCTTACCAATTCTCTTCCATAGAATGATAGGACCACAAAAATACCTGTATCCATTTCTCTGATAAAATGAGAACAAATTTGTCACGTTAACAGTAACCTCTGATAAGCTATTTTCCTTGATCCTCAGGGGAATCAGTCAAGTTAACATTAAATCTCTGACAATGAAATTTCACTAAATACCTATTCACAACCTCTCCGCTGTTATGTTAACATTACACCTCTAGTAGCGAACCCTTGGAAAATCAATGTTCATCAAGTTAATATTACACCATGACAATTCATTCATTTTTCACCAAAATCTCCTACCAATTCTCTCTCATGGAGTGGTAGGTCCACAAACTCAATCACTGTTATGTTAACACTACACCTCTAACAGTGAAAAGTTTCAATACTCCTCAATGAGTACGAATTTTCACTTGACGACTCCCTTACATGGAGTCACAAGTTTTCAAAATTGTCAAGTTAACACTATACCTTTAACAATCCAAATGTCACCTATCAATTTTCCTCAATAGAATGACAGGTCCTCAAAATTGCTCGTATCGCAACTAACTCTTGTTATGTTAATATTATACATCTGATAGATTACTGTTAAGTTTAATATTACACCTCTAACAGTGATCAAATGTTGCCAAGTTCAATATTAAACCTCTGACAATCACTTTACTCAGGCCTCCATATCGAAGTTGAGACGAGCGATGCTAAGTTTAACATCACGCCTCTAGCATCCAGTTTATTGATAAGTTCAACAATACACTTATAACAATAACTTTTCCTTGAGCTTCCATATCGAAGTCGAGATGACCAATGCTAACTTTAAAATTACACCTCTAACAGTACCCCCACTGTTAAGTTAACATTACACCTATGACAGTGGTAACTTCAGTTTTCCCAATGAAACTGAAATTTCTGTGGAGCTAAGTTAACAATGCACCTCTAGCTCACATCCTTGTCAAGTTAACGTCATACCTCTGAGAGGATTCAATTCAATTTGTTAAGTTAATATCACACCTCTGATGGTAAAGAAATACTTGAATCCCTAACGGGTCTAATTTTACTTGTTATTCTTGTCAATAGAATGGTAGGTCCACTTAAAATTACTGTTAGATTAACATCACCTTTAACAGTGTTCTCTCTAATCCCCAACCGAGTCTTAATTACGTTAATACTAAACCTCTGATGAAGACTCAATCACAATCCCCCGCGAAGTGAAAACTTCACTTGTCATTCTCATCAATAGAATGGTAAGTTCATAAAACCTATTTCACTCCTGTCAAGTTAATATCACACCTCTGACAGTAACCTTTTTTCCCTTAATTTCCAACTTTGAGTTTCTAAGTTAAATATCACACTTCTAAATAATCACTTTCAATTGTGTGATTTTCAATGCAAAAAGGAAGTCAAGACAAATAAGAAGACAGAAAAAAGTCTCACTTATACTGATATTCAAAAATATGAAAGTGATACAAAACACTCTCTTATCCAATAAGATTGAGTGTTACAACAAAGAAGTACAAAGAAGTCCCTCTTACTCAGTGAAAAGTTGCACTCCTTGAAATATTGAAGATGCACAAAGTTCATCTTCTTGACTATAGCCAAGAACAACAGATCAACTTCCTCTCCTCTTGAGAACATTGATTTTTCTTGAGATCAAAATGCAAGGGAACATTCTGATTTTACCCGACCAACTAGTGCGATGGTCTTCACAAGGCCACAATCCTTCGCTTAATGGGAAGCTCCGCCACCAAAAAGTCATCCAATGAGCGTGAGTTTTTCATTGCTGTCACTTTTTTGAATAAAATTGGTGAAGGGAGGATCTGAGACCTTATTGGTGATGTCCTCTTTTCTTTGACCTTCAAATACACTATGCTCATTGTGATCAGGAAGAATCCAAGACTTTACTGGTGCATTATGTCCAATAATGTCTTGATGTATATTGAGAACCGCACAGATCTTCCTCGCCCTTAGACAAAAGTCCTGACTCCTCAACTGGTTGCCAATCGAACGAACTGGTCGTTTCATGTCTACCTCAATGAATGCGGCAAAGACACTAGAATCGGCACCAACAATATGACCACAACCTGCGAGAAGAAAAAAACCCGAGGGTTAAATTTCTGCAAAGATAAAAAACATGAATTCAGAAGTACAGACGCTGGTCTAAAGTCATGAACTCCAGACGTGAGTCTTATACACGAATCTCGCGAAAGCAGAGGTTTGTTGGCCCAAAGGCCTATCACCCTAGTTTTGATGATGATCAACTCATGAAGTTATATTTACTAATGATCTTGTGTTTAATTAGTGACAGATTAATTATCAAGATCTTAGTAGGTGCATAGCTCAACAAAGGATAAAATGTCAAGATTTGGAGCTAGCACGGTGTGATCCAAGGAGCTTTTGGATCAAGCTTGGACCAAGTCAAGAAGATGAGAAGCCTTCAAGGGAAGACTTCAAGAAGATGAAGACTTGTGTCTAGGTATAAGATTTAGTTTTTGTTTTTAGTTAAAAATGTAAAGGATAGATAGTTGGTGGATTGCTCAAGTATACCATGCACACACACTCTTGATTTAGAATTGTTTTCATAAAAGATTTTTCTTTTGGTTTAGAAAAGATTTTTCATTTTGAAAAATATAAGTTTGTTTTTTGGTGTTTCTCATATACTTATCTTTTAACCAAAACCAAGTTTAGAGCTTTATGACAAAAACATATATATTTCATTATGATTGTGTAGTGGATCATATCCATACACACTATGTCTTAAAAGTATATCTTATTTTTGTATTTGATGAAGATTTGGAAAAATATGTTTTGGAAAATATTGTTTTAGAAAAAAATACAGTTTTTATCATGGGCCAAATATTTCCATGTTACAAAAATAGTCCAATCTTTTATAACATGCCTTGATTTTGTGCAAGCATGTTTGTATATCAAAGTATATTGGTAAAACTATTTTTGTAGATTTTTAGTATTTTATGGGATTTATATAAGCCAAAAAGACTAACTTTTTTATCCCAGAAAACTGTTTCAG
This sequence comes from Agave tequilana, assembly GCA_038442645.1. Lineage (NCBI taxonomy): Eukaryota > Viridiplantae > Streptophyta > Magnoliopsida > Asparagales > Asparagaceae > Agave > Agave tequilana. The sequence goes on from JAVJIF010017524.1 coordinate 86,449, forward strand.
GCTTCAGCCAAGTCGACTAATCGACTTAACTAGTCGACTATACCTGAAGTCGGTCGACAGGGTCGGTCGACCGACGTGCACAAACGTGCACGCCTGTGTGTACTGGTGGTCGGTCGACTGTGCCGGTCGACCGCTCCAGAGAGCAGTGCTCTCTGGAAAGTTTGGTCGACCGCACCGGTCGACCGTGGCTCCAACGGTCAGAAATCCGACCGTTGGCGGTCGACCGGCAGTACTGACAGATCCCAACGGCTAGTTTTCTGGCAGCCTATAAATTGGGGGTCTTGTCATTGTTTTGTTACAAGATTTTGGAGTCTCTTAGAGCCAGTTTTTCCCAGACTTTTAAAAGGGATTTCTCCACAAAATAGAGAGCAAATATTTCCTATCTAAAGGGAAGTTTTATCAAAGAGTGTTAAAAGAAAGTCTTTGAGTTTTCCTCCACCTTTCACATCCCTTTTTTTTCTCACACCACACTTGAGCAACCATTGATTATATATCCTATAGGTGTGTTGTAGTGAGAGTACTTTAGGTGATCAAAGTGTTGTGATCACCAAAGATCCTTTCTTTGTTCTTTGAGGAGACGGGCAAGTGTGCTCGTCGTTGTTTTGAGTTCGGGTGCGGACTCGGTTGTTTGAGGTGCGGCCTCGGCGAGCCGGTGGGCTTGCGGTGTATACGGGACTAGGGAGTCCGAGGGCTTGTAGGTGTTGCGGCACCGAGGAGAGATCCATTGGGATCTTGCATAGTGGAAATCCTTCGTGTGTCGAAGGCGGAGATGTAGAGCAAGTGTGCTCGAACCTCGAAACAAATCCCTTGTGTTTGCGATTGCTCACTCTCTCTCTCTCTCTCTCTTTGTCTCTTGTTTATATCTTGCATTCAATTATTGTCTATCTTTATATGCTTGATATATTCATTTGTGCTTAATTGATATACTTGCGTGGGATTGTTGCTAACACTAGTACTCAACCAAGAGAGCCAACGCGGCACCTCAACCCATTCAAGGGGAATCTAGAGGAGTTTGTCCAGAGCCCTTCACGGGGAATTCGGCAACACTCTTGTGTTATACATAGTGTTTAGTGTAAAAGATTTAATTAGGTCATAATTTAGTTTTAGCTTCCGCATTATTTGCATCATCATTTGGCATTAAGTGACCATTAGATTAGCCATCACCTATTCACCCCCCCTCTAGGTGATTTACAATTGGTATCAGAGCTTGGTACTCTGATTTTGGTCTAACAACCTAGAGTAAAAGATCCTTATTTTTAGGCTAATCACATATTTTTGTACACACACCATGGACTTTATGTCACCACCCACCTTTGACATCCTTAACATCAACATTTGGAAGGTTAAGATGTCATTGTACCTCAAGGCCTTAGGCATTCATGTTTATCTTGCCATATCTAATGATTCATATTGTTCAAATGGTAAGAATTTTGAGGCTAATGCAAAAGCCCTTCATGCTATCAAGTCTACCCTAGATGATGTTTATTTATCTAGAGTTGCTAATATTGATTTGGCTTTTGTAGTATGGAACACCCTCACCTCCCTTGGCGAAAAGGATCTATACTATGCGGGGAGCGATTCGGACGTTGGAAGCGACATCTCCAACGTATGCTATATGGTCCAAGGGGATAACCCCCTTGAGGTAAACTCCGAATCCGATGATGAGGACATGTCATATGATGAGCTCACTTCATTTTGCCAAACAATTCTTGAAAAATATGACATGCTTAAGAAAGAAAATAAAAATTTGAAAAAGGACATTGCTTGCATGCATATAGAACAAGATTCTTTTAAATCTAACATTGCATGCTTAGAAAAAGATAATAAGAAAATGAAAAAGGATTTTGATGCCATGCTAAATGAAAAGGATTCATTAGAAAATAAAATGGCATGCTTAGAAAAGGAAAATAAAGATTTGAAAAATGAGAATGTTTCCTTGCTTTCAAAATTGAATGATTTATGTGAAGGAAACACTATTTTGAAAAAGAAAGTTGATTTGGTGGAAAAACAAAAAGAAGTTATTTTTCAAGAAAATAATTCCTTGAAAAGAAAAATTTGTGAAAAAGAAAAGGATTTTGTTTCACAAAAGAAAAAGAAAAATGATCATATATCTCATCATGCTTTTCATGCCACCACTAATGAGATTAAGAATTTGAAAAATAAAATGGATGGTTTGAGTTCAACTTTGAACTCTTGTGCTTTTAATCATTCTAGGTTGGAGTCAATGTTTTCAAAGAAACAAACTCCACATGTTCATGCACATCATACCCATCATGCATATGCTTATGTTGCACAACATGATCACACTCCTACACAAAAGCATACTAAGGTGTACATATGTACACATTGTGGCCGCAAAGGCCATTTAGCAAAATATTGTTATGATAGATTAGATCATTTTAATTTTGCTAAGAATAAAAGATTTTGGGTTCCTCACAACAAAGCTAACCCCCGTGGACCCTACAAGAAAATATGGGTACCAAAACCTCTACCTTTTGCTTTTGATGTAGGTGAGGGCTCTCACAAGACGTGAGAGGATTGGTGCCTTGGTAGTGGATGCAATAGACTTGATGGACATACTTTTGGATGCATCGCTTTTAAGGAGCTTTGGTGGAAAGATCACCATATTTGGAGCTTTAGAGTTGGTAATAATTTCTAAACTCCTACTTTTATGCACATGCTTTTAATTTCATATATCATATAGCATGTTCATATTTTTGTGTGCTTCATGTGGTATTTACATGTTTAAATGAAGATTTTATCAAAACGTGCATGTATACATATACAAATAGTGAATTACAATTGATTCATATATGATTGAACTTCATGCTCATTTGTACCCACTATATGCATATGTATAGACTAGCTTTGATGATTCTCTTTTATACATGTTTTACCTACTTTATGCTTTACGTCATGTATATGTATTTTAAATTCAAATCTAATAAATATACATGAATACCCGTGAGTCTCTTGCTTTCATGCAAACATCATTAATAGACTCTTTTAGATTTGGGATATGTATGTGTATTGTTAGATTTAGATTAATCATACATATACCATGAAGATTAGTGTTTTGATTAAAAAATGATTTTTCGTGATTTTGTTAAAAATATGATCTCTTTGAGCTTCTTTGACTATTTTCATAAAAATGTTATTTACATGATCGTTTAACACTCACACTTTTGTTAAAAATATTTTGAGCCTTATAGACCATGAGTGCTTAAATTTTTATGTATCTAGTTATGTTTATGAAAAACATAAGATTTGATATATTTGAAGGATCTTTAACTAGTTTCAAAAACAATTTATACTAGTTGTTTATTCTTCAAATAATTTTTGAGATTGACACATGATTCTAGTTTTCTCAAATTTGATGCTTCATGATTTGAATATTAGTTTATATGTTAGTTTTTGTCAACACTAGGATTTATACTTGTACATGTCGTGGGCCACAAATAAATCTATTTATATTTGTGCTTGAACGCTTATTTGAACCCATGAAATGTGCTTGTATTGCTTGGTTTTGATGATACATACATTTTTAAACTTGTATTCTCTTTTTGGATTTGATTTATGATCATGTGTTTTCATTTCATGTATATGTGTATTTTGCCAAACTTTAAGATATACATGTATACCTCTTGAGTCATTTGCCTTTAATGCAAATCTATTTATATGGACTCAATTGTGTTTAAGAGATATGTATGTATACTTATTGTGTTGTCAAAACATACATATATCTTGAAATATATATATTTTTTAATAAAAAATTTGTGATGATTTTCATGTTTCTTATTTAAAAAATATTGAGCTTTATTGACATTTTCATGATACCATGTTCCACATAACACTAGTGCACTCACCTCTTTTGAAAATTTTATGGACTTCATGAATATTAGAGTGTTTTTAGTGCCATGTGATTTACTTGTGTTTCATGAAAAACATTTTTCTAGTGCAAATTCTTCATTTGGTAGAGTTTTTCAAACTAAGCTTATTTTCAAATCTATTTTGAAAACCACTACCATCTATGGGAGGATGGATGGGCGATTATGCCTTGTATGCTTCATTGAAAACCTTTTACCTTGTGCATATGAAGGGTGGTAGGTATGAGATATACCCTTGATTTTATTGTTATGTCAATTGGTATCATTGAATCGTTTCAATTGGTATCAATATGAACTTATTTTGTATATACTCATATTTTGTTTCTTATATATATGTATGTTTCAATTTCACTTGGTATACTCATTTCTCATACATATATATGATTTCCATGTGCTTAACTCACAATTGGCTTACCTTTTTAAAAGCACAAAGTTTATGATGAAAATAAAAATTTTCATATGTTTACTATTGATATCAAAATAAAAAAAATATATGTTGATTTGATATCTCAAAATGTGTTTTATTAAGTAAGTTCAAAATCTTAAAGAAAAATTCAAAATGTTTGATTCGTATTCCTATATGCAAGGAGAGCTTAACATCTCTTCTACATATAGATTCATGTTGAGTATATTATAAATTGAGGAGCTTGACAACTCTTTTTATATGATATACGTGTGTAGGGGGAGCTTCACATCTCCTCTTATGCATTACATAATATGTGTTATGTGAGTTAGGGCTTGTCATCCCTTCTTCATGTAATGCATATGTGTAGGGAAGCTAACTTAGCGTCTTCCTCTTCATGAATGTATATCGCATATAAATCTTTATTGATTGATTAATTTCACCCCTTCTTGATCTTTTTGTTTTTGACAAAAAGGGGGAGAAAAATTTGTTTGATTTGACTTTACTTTGAACCCTTTGTTGATGATTGACAAAAAGGGGGAGAAGTATTTGAGTATATATGCATGTTTTCATTGCTTAAGGGGGAGTAGTATTTGTCTTCCTTGTTATTTATGCATATATGTTTTGTTTTGCAAATAGGAGAAAAAGATTTATTTTGTTTCATCTCCATCATTTGCATACATATTTATGAGCTTCATTGTCATATATTATTATTTATGTCTATGCATGAGTTAAGGGGGAGCTTCCTTGAAGCTTTACTTTAATCCATGCATATATAACTCCATGAGTTTTGTCATCATCAAAAATGGGGAGATTGTTGGCCCAAAGGCCTTTCACCCTAGTTTTGATGATGATCAACTCATGAAGTTATATTTACTAATGATCTTGTGTTTAATTAGTGACAGATTCATTATCAAGATCTTAATAGGTGCATAGCTCAACAAAGGATAAAATGTCAAGATTTGGAGCTAGCACGGTGTGATCCAAGGAGCTTTTGGATCAAGCTTGGACCAAGTCAAGAAGATGAGAAGCCTTCAAGGGAAGACTTCAAGAAGATGAAGACTTGTGTCTAGGTATAAGATTTAGTTTGTTTTTAGTTAAAAATGTAAAGGATAGATAGTTGGTGGATTGCTCAAGTATACCATGCACACACACTCTTGATTTAGAATTGTTTTCATAAAAGATTTTTCTTTTGGTTTAGAAAAGATTTTTCATTTTGAAAAATATAAGTTTGGTTTTTGGTGTTTCTCATATACTTATCTTTTAACCAAAACCAAGTTTAGAGCTTTATGACAAAAACATAGATATTTCATTATGATTGTGTAGTGGATCATATCCATACACACTATGTCTTAAAAGTATATCTTGTTTTTGTATTTGATGAAGATTTGAAAAAATATGTTTTGGAAAATATTGTTTTAGAAAAAAATACAGTTTTTATCATGGGCCAAATATTTCCATGTTACAAAAATAGTCCAATCTTTTATAACATGCCTTGATTTTGTGCAAGCATGTTTGTATATCAAAGTATATTGGTAAAACTATTTTTGTAGATTTTTTAGTAGTTTATGGGATTTTATATAAGCCAAAAAGACTAACTTTTTTATCCCAGAAAACTGTTTCAGGCTTCAGCCAAGTCGACTAGTCGACTATACCTGAAGTCGGTCGACCGGGTCGGTCGACCGACGTGCACAAACGTGCACGCCTGTGTGTACTGGTGGTCGGTCGACCGTGCCGGTCGACCGCTCCAGAGAGCAGTGCTCTCTGGAAAGTTCGGTCGACCGTGGCTCCAACGGTCAGAAATCTGACCGTTGGCGGTCGACCGGGCCGGTCGACCGGCAGTACTGACATATCCCAACGGCTAGTTTTCTGGCAGCCTATAAATTGGGGGTCTTGTCATTGTTTTGTTACAGGATTTTGGAGTCTCTTAGAGCCAGTTTTTCCCAGACTTTTAAAAGGGTTTTCTCCACAAAATAGAGAGCAAATATTTCCTATCTAAAGGGAAGTTTTATCAAAGAGTGTTAAAAGAAAGTCTTTGAGTTTTCCTCCACCTTTCACATCCCTTTTTTTTCTCACACCACACTTGAGCAACCATTGATTATATATCCTATAGGTGTGTTGTAGTGAGAGTACTTTAGGTGATCAAAGTGTTGTGAACACCAAAGATCCTTTCTTTGTTCTTTGAGGAGACGGGCAAGTGTGCTCGTCGTTGTTTTGAGTTCGGGTGCGGACTCGGTTGTTTGAGGTGCGGCCTCGGCGAGCCGGTGGGCTTGCGGTGTGTACGGGACTAGGGAGTCCGAGGGCTTGTAGGTGTTGCGGCACCGAGGAGAGATCCATTGGGATCTTGCATAGTGGAAATCCTTCGTGTGTCGAAGGCGGGGATGTAGAGCAAGTGTGCTCGAACCTCGAAACAAATCCCTTGTGTTTGCGATTGCTCACTCTCTCTCTCTTTGTCTCTTGTTTATATCTTGCATTCAATTATTGTCTATCTTTATATGCTTGATATATTCATTTGTGCTTAATTGATATACTTGCGTGGGATTGTTGCTAACACTAGTACTCAACCAAGAGAGCCAACGCGGCACCTCAACCCATTCAAGGGGAATCTAGAGGAGTTTGTCCAGAGCCCTTCACGGGGAATTCGGTAACACTCTTGTGTTATGCATAGTGTTTAGTGTAAAAGATTTAATTAGGTCATAATTTTGTTTTAGCTTCCGCATTATTTGCATCATTCATCATTAAGTGACCATTAGATTAGCCATCACCTATTCACCCCCCTTCTAGTTGATTTACAAGGTTATTACGCTATGCAAGGATAGATCCGAATGGAGGCCTAATATTAGATTCGTGTCTGATGATTAAAATGCGGGGCATATATTAAAGGCGCAGACGCGGGCCTTAAAGTTTTACAAGTCATGAGCCCCAGACGCTGGTATTATATGAGAGACCCGCGTTTAAGGCCTCAAAGCACAAAGTTTATCACACTCACATCTAAAGATCTCAAAAGGGCGTTTAAGGCCCTAAGATACAGAGTTCACCACACTCACATCTAAAAATCTCAAAGGGAGCATCCAAGGCTTTTAAGACGCAGAGTTCGCCACACTCACGTCTAAAAATCTTAAAAAAGCAGACACGAGTCTTAAGTCATGAGCTCCAGACGCGAGTTTCATCTGCAAAACCCGCGTTTAACGCTTCAAAACTCGAAGTTCACCATGCTCGCTTCTGAAGAACTTGGGACTCGAAAATCTACGAGATCACGTTTCATCAAGTTAATGCGAACATCGCGTTTGCAGAGTATGGACGCAGAGATCTCAAGTTGACTGTCTAAACTTCAGGAAAGAATCTTCAAAAGTTTCAGGAAGAGATCAAGAAACAGAGCATGGTTGCAAGGATCTCAAGTCAACTGTCTAAACTTCAAGAAAGAAGTTTTAAAAGTTTCAGGAAGAGATCAAGAGATAGTCTCTTTATGATTTGTGATGACAGAGCCACAAGAAAACAAAGGCTTATTATGGCAAAGACCATTTCCTACCTGAAAAAGAGTTCTTTTAGAGGGAGGACATCATTCGTCAAGACATGGCCATAAAATCACCTGAGACAATGCTTTTTGATTTTGAAATCACTTAACAATGATAATCTTCGAAGAAGATTGCAAGAAAGCATCATAGCTTTGGGTTCATTCAAAGAACTCTGAAAGTTCTTCAGGATGCAGGCTTGAAGAAGAAGATAGTATAAGAACCCTAAAGGTTCTTCAGAGCACCTGCCCATAAAGGGAAAATAGTCAAGATGAATGACTGTTAAGAGGCTCATGGCCTATTTATAGGCTCGCTAATGGCCATTAATTAACGGTATGAAAATCAAAACCGTTCTTAAAGGCCAAGTAATGCCTTAATTTGTGATGTGAATCTTATATCCAGTCTGAGTAAGACACATGGATTTTTGCTCCATGAAGTCCCAATGATACGTGTCCCCAACCGTCAATGCCGGCTTTGCCTTGAAAGATCCAGTGAGATCTTCGTGTCTCTATAAACTGCATGTGATGCTTCAAGGGCCGCGTTTTGAAGTTCGCGTCCCTTCACAAATCAAAGGCTGTGTTCCCAGAATGAGGACCACATCTTTAACAAATCAAGGCCGCGTCTTAAAATTTGCGTTCTTCCACGAATCGAGGGTTGCGTCCCCTCCAGCATATTGAAGAGCTCAGGGCCGCATCCCTCCTCAATTTAGGGCCGCGTTCTCCCATCAATTCAGGGTTGCGTCCCTTCATCAATTCAGAGCCACGTCTCTTTAGCAAAGAGAAGTCTGCGCCTCCACTTTGAAGTTTGCGTTATTTCAACAAAGTAAGAACGACATCTCAACTTTAACAGAGCCACGTCTCTTCAACCAAGAGAAGTCCGTGTCTACACTTCAAAAACTGCTCTCTTTAATATTCTCAAGCTCATGTTTGGGTAAAACAAGAGAGCTGCATCTCAACTCTAACAGAACCGCGTCTCTTTAACAAAGAAGGAGTCACATCTCCACTCGATGTTCATGCCTCTTCTACTTCAGACGAGATCTGTGTTCCCAAGATAACACAACCATCATATCTATAAGATTGGTGTTCAATCTCTACTTTTAGTTCAAACAGTACGTTGGCAAAAGCAGTTGGCGATTTTTCCTAATTCGACAGTTATACTAGGTCAGAGTACCAATAAGGCCCGGACTACATGTCTGGATACTCACCTATGATGGATTCAAAGAGTTAATAGTACAATCATGAAGTCCAAACTCCAGACAAGATCGAGCTCAAGGTATCTCAGAAGATTGCCAGTCCTATCTTGAGAGCTTGCTGCCAACAGAAAGGTCCAAAGTGTTTCGAAACCCATCCTAGTCAACCTGGAGTTTTAAAAAACTTTGGAGGGGGTTTTATAAACTGTCTAAAAATCATTAAAGATAAGTCATCAGATAACAGAGTTTATGCTTCAGACAGAGGCTAATTAAAGTCACTCGTGCAAAGCCAAGACGCAGGGCTCGAAGCCAGCGTCTTAACACTGCTGTAATGCCAAGACGTAGAGCTCAAAGCCCACGTCTCAGCACCACTTTAGTGTTCAGAAACAAAGCTTGAAGCCCGCATCACAAACGTGAAGCTCGATACAGAGTTTGAAGCTCGCGTTTCAACGCCACCGCGACGCCCAAACGCAAATCTCAAGAACCGCGTCTAGCGTTACCTCAACGGCTAAATGCAGAGCTCAAGCCCACGTTTCAACTGCAGAGGAGCCTTGTGTCTCAGTTATAACTACCTATATTACTGGGTCAAGTACTGCCCACGTAATGAGGGAAATTAACCCCCATCATGGAGGATTTTTAGGGGGACAGTTTTACCCCTAAAACTTCCTATAAATCAGTTTGCTATTGAAAGGGGTCAGGAATTTTTCAGCTGAGGAATATTTATAAAGAGTTAAACTCTTCTACCAACTTGCCGAGTTCAAGTTATTGCCTAAGTCTCTTTGAGATTTCATTAATAGGAGTTGTGCTACTCCATTTGTGATCCGTAGACAAGAGTTTCAGAAGAGCTTGACATTCATGCAGTGAAAGAAAAACAAGAATCACTTTCCACCACTACAATAAGAACCCGGCATTAAACAAAGAAGAGCTTTGAGCTTGAAAATCTCCTTTCTTTTGTAATTGGAATTTTTGAAATTGTTGTAATCTTCCATTGATTCAAGAAAACTTTCCAATAACTATTTTCAAATTCCCTCCCTGTAAATCCCCCTGGGCTATAAATACCCCCTGGTTTTAGCTGAAAGAGAGGGAGGAAGATTTTTAGGGTAGTTCTTCTCTTTAGTATGGATTAGTTCTTCTTATTTTCTTTTGTATTTTTCTTTTATTTTAGATCTTGTAAAGAGAAGAGAGTGATGCTTAGGATGAAAGTTAGAGTTCTTGTAATGAAGGGTGACACTTTATGAATGGTTCTCTCTTTATCTCTATTTGTTTTCTTCTCTCTAACCTTTTACATGCTTAGCTAATTTTCTCTCATGGCTCTAACTACTAACCACTAACTTGATAACTACTTACTTGATAATCCACATGAATCTATTAGCCTCTACTTGGCCTTGCTCTTGCAAGAGCCATTGATGTTTCATGATGATGGATTCTAACACTCTAATATCTAACTCTCTAACAAGCCAAAATTTCTTTATTCCATGCTTGCTCTAGTGTAATTTTTCATGGTTTAAGTGTAGTTTGCACTTATTTTTTTGAGTTTGGATGTGATAAGTGATCTTGTGTGTCATGCTTTGAAAAGCTCTTGAACGAAGGACTAGTGATAGTTAAGGATACATGCTAGACAACTATCACTAAGAGGTTAGCATATTGGTGGAGCCATTAATAGTTAGTAGCCATGAGTTTTCTGTCATTTTAGTTTATTTTAGAAATAATATTAAAAATCATAAATGCCTTCTCTTCAATGTTTCTATTTTTGTTTTCACTGTACTCTTTTCTTTTCATGCTTTTATTGTCTCCCATTCTTGTGGATTCGACTCGTTTAACCTCTATGCTATAACAGAAGTATCGAGGAAGTCAAATCACACACACTTTAAATTCTAATTTCAAAATGACACATTTTGTGCGTGGTTCACCCCGACCAAATTTTGGCACTGTTGACGGGGATGAAAACGGTTTGATTTCACATTTTTGTTAATGTTTCTTCTTTGTTTCTAGGTGCAGGTAACAATTTTTAGAATCAAACCACTAGAGAAGCCCACACTCCCCTGTCTCTTCCTGCTCAAGAAAGCAGGGAGTTGCTTCTCACTATTTTATCGTGGTCAGGACTTTGTTGTCGTGGAAACGCGACCTTGTCCTGGCTTTTGTTTCTCATCATTTGTAGGGGTATCTTTATTTGTATATATTTGTGTATTTTGCTGCTAGTTTTCTGTTTAGATTACCTAGGCACTATAATAATTAATAACTAAAATATGGTAATTGGATGTTTTAAAATGATTTAGACATTTGCATGTAGGCACGTTTCGATTTCAATTCCAATATTCTGTATTTTATTTTTCTGTTGTTGTGATCTGGACTGAGATGTACATCGCATTGCATATAGTTTGGACAAACATGTGAGTGATTTACTCACTTTTTTGTTCATTCTTGTTTATATTGCACACTTCATGAATTGAACTTAAGGGCGTATCTTGATACAATATAAGGTGGGAAAGTCATTACCCTTCCTCAGCCTAAAAAATACCTCCCCACTCACACAAGCCTAAATAAAACTTTCTAGATGTTGGCCCTTAGGGACATCTCAGACTCATTTAGAAGATTGATCTAAGGGAGAAGTTGTTAGAGTTTGACTCTTGTCAAATCAGTGTCAAAGGTTAGGGATTGAGAGGCGAAATCTCGAAGAACAGTGGTTTAACATAATTAGGCCCGTTACTCAAGCATGGATACCTCTCACTGATCTTGCTCTTACCTGACCGATTAACTTATGGTAAAATTGCTGCAAATATACCCCTGTGGATAGTTTAACCAGTTAGGACTTGTCTAAGTCTAAGTAACCCTCGTATAGGCTTATTTTTGAAATTTTCTTTTTCTTTGTTTGATTGTTTGTTTGTTTTTTTGTTTGTGATTCTTGTGATAAAATGGAATATAACCAAAATTTTTCCAATTAAATGAATCCATTTTTCATCGCGACCTCATTTGACTCAGATAACTCCAACCCGGCTATGTATAATATGAACAAATCATATAGGTTGGATTAGGTTTATCCGACTCAATATGACCCATACCTCCAATCTTATGACCATAATTTTTAAAATAATTTTCACCCTTCACAGAGACTATGGGGATTCACCTCCCCCAAGTTAGATTTTCAACAACTTTTTCTATAATTTTCACAATATTCATTCCTCGATTTTGATTCGTATACTCCTTTACCTGATCCAAAAACTGAAGAAAAATCTGATTTGAAAAAGAGTATAGAAGTCATGTTCGAGTCCCAATAACAAATTCAAACTTGCTCAATTCACAATCCTTCCCACATCAAACTTTATATACTCCTTTTTTAGAACATCCCATTGAAGAAAAATCTGAGTTAGAAAAAAGTATGGAAGTCTTTCGTGAAACTGAGCAACAATTTAAAAACATGTTGAGCTCATCATTTCAACTAAATTTTCAAGAGTCAAACTCATCTTTTCCAGTTTTATTGATTCAAAATGAACAACCATCAGTCCTAAAATCGAGTATGAAACTTTGGCGTGAGTTCGAGCGATATTCTCAAAACATGTTGGACTCACCATTTTCTTAGAACCAAGATTCACATACTTCTTTTTTAGAACATCCAACTGTAAAAAAATCCATCCTGGAAATGATTATGAAAGCCTTGCGTGAGTCCGAGCAACAATCGCAAAATCTAATAGACTCACAATTGTACCACAATTTCTAAAATCAAATTTCATACTCACCTTTTCAAGGAGAACTGATTGCAAAGAGTATAGAAGACATGATTCTGACCCGAAATTCTGTTACCCGGCCTATCAGTAGGTTAGACTCAATAATGAGCAAATTGATCAATAGGAGTAAGCAAAGTCTTTCTTGTCAATATTTGACCAATTCTTATATCCTTAACTCTATCGATTGGACTCAAGAATCATGTTATTTTGGAAACCAAGATTCAATTTCATCACACCCATTTGTACTTGACAAAACTCCAAGTTTTGAAAGTCCCATTGACATTTTGGCAAGTTATCCCTTTCCTGAAATTGAACTTGAGCATGAATGTGATCCTGAACCTCAAGTTGGTAATTTCATTTCACTTTTTAATTCAATAATGACTCGGGTATCTTTACCAAATTTTTCCGTATTCTGGAGTCAAAATTGAATTCTATACTAGTTCACCATGAAATTGAATCACCAATATTTTACGATCGCATCTGTTAATGGGAAAAATGTGTGAACAATAATTCTTTTATTTGGACTCCATGTTTGAACCAATTTTGACTGTCACTTTTGAATCTTTATTTGATCTAAGTTACATTCCTGAGTCGATATTTGTTCCTATTCCGTTTGAGCTCAAATCAATCCATCTTTCACAATCATACTTCATTGTTGGACAGAGGTGTTGAACAAAATGACTCAAGAATTCTTTTTGAAAATTGAAAATTGAATGGGAATTTTTTTTTTATATAAGACCATTCATTTAATCATTCTTTTAATGGGTTATATTAGAGAGGTCGTTGGTTGGTTCCTGTGAGATTCATAATCTTTGGATTGGGCCGCATTTCATAGGCCAATAATACAACCATAGGAACCACCACTCTGAGGTAATTTTTCCTTCCCTATTTGTTTATGCATATACACATTCACGACGCATTAAGGAAAATGCATGAGATAAGTGTGGGGGAGAGTTTACTAACGTAATTTATTTTAAATTTTCTTTCTTTTACACTTCTTTTTATGAAACTTGTAGGTTTTTCTTTTGCATAGAAACCTTTTTTTAAAAAAAAAACTTTTTGAAATAAGAGAAATAGTTTTTAAGAAAGTTAAGATTATCTTAGGAATTAGGAATGCCTAAAATTATGAATCTTTTAACCAAGTCAAAATAATAGATCTTGTTTAAATTTTAAGATAAGGAAGTAAGATTGGAAAGATCATTTGATCTTGAATTTTTTGCATTATATATATGCACTTTGCACTTACACAATTTTGGAGATTAAAACAAAAATTGAAAATACCATAAAAAATATATAAAATAATAAGAATAATAATAAAAAATCACTTATTGAAGCTGGGTAATTATACCCCAGGAAGCATGATTATTCACGCCTAAAATGATGGACAAAAATAAAATAATCCCCGTTAGTTATGTGGTTGTGTTTACTAGAGTCCTTAAGCCCGAGAGATATTTTCTCATCTGGTGCCATAAAACCATCTGGTTTGGGAGTCACCCTAAAGGCTTACTACCCGGGTAAACTAGAAAGCCTAAAAAAACTAAGAAAGAAAAAAATTGATATAAATAAATAGCATGAAAATTAGAGTTGATATCCCATAAATCTTCACTATTCACAAAGTACATATTATCTAAGATTTTTATGAAAGATCAAAGAATCAATTCAATTTCAAAATCCTTACCTTTAATTTATAACAAGAACTTGCATCTAGACTTAGTTTAAGACAGAATAATTTCTGTTAACCTATAACTTTGGATCACTTAAATTTTCGCAGAAATATTTTAACACTTTTCTCTATTTCAAAATGCATTTCTAAAATACTAACATTTGATCTCTTTCTTTATGGATCTTGTGGGTATAACCCGCTAAAAACACTGAGGAGACCAAACTTCTCTTCTAAGAGAACCTAAAAGTTTAATGACTTGTTGCACACACTTAGTACAATCGCGTCACCTGCGAAAGTGGTGTAATAATTTCTTAGTTAGTTTTTCTTCTTGTTTTTGCTAGGGACGAGCAAAAGATAAGTGTGGGGGTGTGATTATTCTCTAAATATGCATATTTCATACCACATCTTAACAATTATTCTGAATAAAATTCTGTTAATAATGAGTTTCGTGCGTGTTTCTATGTTCAATACATGAGTGGAGAAGAAGCCTCAAACTCTCATCTTTAAGCCAAATCTGGGAGCAGATATCAAAAAAACAACAGCAGGGAAAGGGACAAGTGTGTAGCAGAAAGCTGCACTTTGGCGCCATCTTGACTCCTACAGGCCCCCTGTGCTATAAATACCCCCTGATTTCAGCAAAAAGAGAGGGAGGAAGGTTTTTAGGATAGTTTTTCTCTTTAGTGTAGATTAGTTCTTCTTATTTTCTTTTGTATTTTTCTTTTGTTTTAGATCTTGTAAAAGTGAAGAGAGTGATGCTTATGATGAAAGTTAGGGTTCTTGTAATGGAGGGTGACACTCTATGAAAGATTCTCTCTTTATCTCTATTTTTTTCTTCTCTCTAACCTTTTACATGATTAGCTAATTTTCTCTCATGGCATCTAACTACTAACTACTAACTTGCTAACTCCTTACTTGATAATCCACATGAATCTATTTGCCTCTACTTGGCCTTGCTATTGCAAGAGCTATTGATGGCTCATGATGATAGATTCTAACACTCTAACATCTAACTCTCTAACAAACTAATATTATTTTATTCCACACTCTAGTGTAGTTTTGATGGTTTAAGTGTAGCTTGCACTTGTTTATTTGAGTTTGAATATGATGAGTGATCTTATAGGTCATGCTTTGAAAACTCTTGAACCAAGGACTAGTGATAGCCAAGGATACATGTGAGATAACTATCACTAAGAATTAACATATTGGTAGAGCTATTAGTAGTTAGTAGCCATGATTTTTCTTTTATTTTTACTTTGTTTTAGAAATAAGATCAAAAATCACAAATGCCTTCTCTTCAATGTTTCTATCTTTATTTTCACCGTACTCTTCTTTTTTCATTCTTTAGTTTTTTTTTGATTCTTTGAGATATAGAAGAACTGTTAACACACACATGAATATACCGTTAATGCTTCATCACCTTCCATCCTTGTTGATTCGACCCGTTTAGCCACTATGCTATAACGGAGTATCGAGGAAGCTAAAACACACACACTTTAATTTCTAATTTCAAAATGACACATTTGTGTGCGGTTTCACCCCGATCAATCATGTCTAATCCATAATCGCCACTTCTCCTCTGATCTTCTTCTTCTAAAGCACCAGAATTTCTTCTTCAAAAGCCAAAATTTTATATAAGAAAGTGTATTTACAAGAGAGAAACTAAAACCTAAACTAGAAAGCCTCTTTTATGATTAAATTATATTATTACAAGAAATTACAGCCTTTATATAGACCTTTGAGCCAATTACAATAATAAACATATTAGGACTTCTAATCCAACATCACCTTGGTGTGGGAATTCAATTTTGAATTGGACTGCAGCCATTTGGCGTTAATTACTGAAAACTACAAGTCAAACAGTTGAATTGAAAAGTTGCTAGCATAAGAATTGTAGCGCCCCGATCCCACAGGTACGAGGACACTATGACAACGTACATACGCAGGGTGGAGATACCCTCACGTAGGTATGCTAAGCTTCAGTACAGGGAATAGCCTCAATGCATACAAATAGTTTTAGCTTTAAATTGGGGTAAGTGATTATAATAGATATAGAGATAATGATAAATATGGAAAGAAAACAAAAGAATATAAATACCTATAAATATTATATGTGACAGGTCTCCTATGTATATCCCGTGACGTGTCAAGTACTACGATATCTGGGAACTCTAACCTAGGCACGTAAATCCAGGGTCATCAGAAAGCGACCTAGTGAGTGATAAAAGCATAATATATATTATAATCATACAATCATGATAATAGTATATAATACATGTTTAATTATCAGTGATACAATATAATAATATAACAATATGAAGAAATATACAAATGTCGTATTTTAACATCATCAGTGTCTAGTATGTTATAATCGGGTCATTATCACAATAGTCTCCCATTTTATGTCATTATTATCAGTTTATATGTCCAGACTGTGCTATCACAAAGAATAAGTAAGTCACTTTGGGTACTATGTTACTATAGTCAATAGTGTTAATTTATTTATATATGATTCTCAAAATATGTAGTAAAGATACAATATTAAATGTTCCTAACTACATCAGTATGTATAAGTATCATGTAGCCCGTTTTACTTATTTTATATTTCTTGTTTCATCAAAAAATACCAGTAGTATCGTGAGGAATATGAACATGGAGATATGATGTATGCAGCATAATCATACTACAATGATGTGAATATACAATAACAATTTCTATAGGGTATACATGAAACAGAAGACATAAAATGCATAATATACATGCACATGAATAGTGTGTCCCCACATGCAGTGTAATAAGTATCAGGAAGAGTAACAAAGTGTACAAGTGACATGATAGTGGATAAAAAATCAGGAACAAGTATAAATAAAATAATAATATATATGTATCGAGCAAGTCACATTATTTATACAATAATAACAATCAGTACCACATGGTATTTTAATCAATCTCTTCCAATGTCCCATACGAGTGATAGTTCATACCGGAGCTTGCACTCTGGCTGGACCCATCTGAACATGGCATACATGCACCATGATCCGAATGAGAGAGTGACCAAATAACAAATATTCCCGATGTCACTATTGTTTATACTATTTTATTATGTTAATTGGAAATCAATGGTCAGGGAGTTCTTATCGGGTGAGTGTATCACGTGCATACCCGAGATCACGGCCTTAATCAGACCCCTGGCTGCTGAGACCAGGGCCAGCTCGCTAAGAATGTAACAAGTAACGGTAAATGGGAGCTCAATGAGCTAATAACATAATAGGAAATAGGAGCTCATGAACTATAACAGACGGTAGCCAGCACTACACCGTCCCCTGCAGTAGGACAAACAATGGATCCAGACATTCACCCGACAAGATCTAGTCAACCGTCAAGTCTCCCCCATCCCCAAGTTATATTTAGTCTATTCAAAGTACACAGTATATCAGGAACAAGTACAGTGCATGGTATATATAACACGATATTAGGACATGAGCTCTTTTAATAGCATGGAACAAGATAACGAAAAATGGAAAATAAGAGATGTGGGACTCTAGAAGTGGCCCCCGTGGCTTGGATCCACGTGGCACTTAGTTCCACACATCGCATATCAACAGCTCATATATATATTAACGGGAATATCAATATCAGTAACGGGAAACAATCATGTAACGGGAATACAAGAATATCCATGTAGCAATAATATAAACAATGATCCATGCAACAATACTACAGAGATAAGCAATGCATGTATACCGGTGAGTCTATGTAACAGTGGTGTAAGAACATGAAGTAACTGGGTAGAGGGTATCCATGTAATGGTATCCAGTGTAATAGCGTATCTGTGTATCAGTGGTTCATGAACATACAATAATAGTGTCGTGTATCTCAGAATCTATGTAATAGTGAGACATGTACATGGAACAACAATATCTAGTGTAATGTGTATTTACATGAAATACTGTGTCCAGTGTATTAGAATGGCTATGGAACGGTGATACTAGCACATGAAATAATGGTGTTGAGTAGCTATGTTACAGTGACAATGTATATTATGTTAACGAATCCGTGTGTTAATGTATATGTAACAATATTTGTGAATTGTGATAGATGTACATAAAATGACTGTGTCCGGTGTATCGATGGTTCGGTAATGGTGACAATATTAGGGTGATATAGTTAACATGCATTAGCTTATATCAGTATTTGTTACATTATTATGGTTATGTTCGATATCATAAGTGACGTTTATATAGTTTATATAAGTTTTTATTTTCAAACTCTTCACAACCATTTTAACATTTATTAGTTTCACATTGCATAATATATTTATCAATAATGCAATAATCACGTATTACCGATATATATATATAAATCCATCTGTACTTTATTTTAAATCAAGAAACAAAATAAAATTATTATTTAACAATTATCTTCAAATAACTATCATGCATATTCTATTTACAGTGACTTATCAACTATTGTATTTATTAAATAAAATCATAATGATTTACTATAATCACGATTTATTAAATAAGGCAATCGATCTATTTCACTAAACATGATAAAAATATAACTTATAAAAGAAAAGCACTCACAAACTGACCATGAGAAGGTAGCTCTCTTTTTCAGAATTGCAACGGTTTTAGAATCGTCTTAATCGGACTCCGGATGCTCTAAATATCGCCCGAATACTAAAATCAACATAAATGGGTTAAATATGTAATTGATAAAAAATAGAATACAATAAGTATAATTTAACAGGGACTTATATGAAATTTTACCTTATATAGTTTGGATGCAGGTTTGTCAGGTTAATGGGTTGGGTTTGGATCTGATAACCTAAACCCAAAGATTTAAGTGATTGATTATGGGTTAATTGTGTTTGTATTAGGATTATTGGATTTAAAACCAATTAGAGAGAAAACACAGGAGGAGCAGGGCAGCGGCCCCTTGCGGCGACCGGCCTGGCCGGCGGGCCGCGCCTGGCTGGCGATGGCCCTGCCTTACCGACGGTGATGTCCAAAGAAAGAGAGAGGGATGGAGAAATGGAGAGAGGAAAGAAGAGGAGAGAGAGATAAAGAGAGAAGTGAGAAACAAAGAGGAGAAGAAGAACAGGGGAAAGGGGAAGTAGCAGTGATCATACACATATTTGTATTCTTTTCATTACACTCCTACATTTATCATGTAATAAATCTGCTGATTTCTTTGTCTTAAATGTCTGTTTTGTAGAAGATAATAATGAAGAGAAATATGATTAAACCAAATAAATGCCAATTAAAATCAGATTTAACTGGATCTATTTGGTTAGCTGAGGATGATCCCAGATCTAGTCAGTTAAAAATCAGATTTTGGTGAATCAATTTGATTAACTTAAAGATCAATGAGTAATATCACCACATCCAGAACAAATCAAGAATGGGATAAATATTCAGCTGAAGATCAGAGCAAATCATAAAGATAATACCAAATAGAAACCGAATCCAAATTCAAAATCCAAAGGGATAAATGGATAGAGAGAAGATCAATGAGATGAAGCAAACTTTAACTCAGATTCAAATTGGATACATTTTAGTATTTGAATCATAACTTTCGCTACTGAATCTCAAATCTGTAGATTCAAGATGATCCCAAAAGAAGACTTAAAGAGTTACAACGCTTACGTTGATCAATATTTCTAATTCTATCATTTGATAAGTTATATTCAGCAATCAACAAACCAATAAGCTGTAGATCAGAATTGAATATCCACATCAAATCAAGTTTGGAGATAAGGGGATGATTCAAATTCAGAAATATCCAGCTCCCCCTATTTTTCAACTCATTTCCTTATCCATTTCTATGCTATAAATACCCCACACATCAGAGCAGAAGGATTAGCAGAGAGTAAAAGTTAGGCTATTCTATAGTTTGTAACTTAGATTTTTTATTTTCTTTTATGTAATTTTTGTTTTATTATGTAACTGAGAGGAGAGGAGAGTTTCATGGAGGAATGAGAGCAAAGCTTGTACTGAGGGTGACACCGGTGAAAGTAAGTCTTTTCTTTCATTGTTATTTGAATCAAATCGAAGTTTCTTTTCTTCTTTACTCTTGTTTTAGTTTGCTTGCCTCTTCTGTGTTTATGGATCTAAATGACTCCGATAGCTTCGAAGATGCCTTGCCCTTGCAAGTGCCATTGATGAC